>CM071797.1:12952452-13035732 GCA_036559045.1 Platycarya longipes | reverse complement strand
TTTGTTTTATCCTGAGATACCTTTAAGTGACTCACGTTTAGTGAAAAATTATAATCTTAAGTAGAGAGTATTTTAAGACCTAAGATTTTTGGTTATTAAAGTAATAATTGTTTTAACTAGATTTTAGTAGTAAATAATAAGAGTTTATTGTTTTTATCATTTTAGATCAGATTAAATCCATTCTTGAAAAAGAGTTTTCCCAATTGTTTAATTGATTTAAAAAAAAAATGATTTCCTACTAAGTCATAATACGTTATTAGTATTATATTAGTGTTATATTATAATAGTAGTTTAAACATGATTTGAAGTTTTAATATAATTGCATTGAACTTTTTAAAATGAATTTAAAATGTTTTTCGATATTTGATAAAGTTATGGTATACTAAATTAAATATATACTTTTAAAGGACAATAATATTTGTTGGATTGCCTGTAATGAAATTGTTATTAACACCATTTTTTATAGTAAGAATTTATGTAATTGGAGAGTTTGAGCAAGTCCTATTAGAAGGTTGGTAACGCTTAGTATTTCGTATAGGTGATGACTGATATCCTTTCGGCACAGTTGTGGAAAGATTTAGGAAAGCTAGAAAGTTCATATAAGTGGGTTTCCTATGCGATGCTTTACACCAACTGTTAAACTGAGGTTGACTTTCTAAAAATTATGCATGTTTTGTTATGAAATAAGAACTTGGAAAAAAATAACCTCTGTAGGTTATTTGTAGTACTCATGAAACTTGTATGAAAGTGAGAAAAATGTTTCCTGTCATGTATTGTATAGACATGAGTTTTGTTTTGTCCTACTATCTCTGAAATGTAGAAAAGAGCGATATTAAGAAACTGAATATTTGTGCATTTATTTATAAAATGCTCTGACTTCTGTTTTATTTTGGTGAGAATAATCTGAAAATGTTTTGTAACTTTATATTATTTATGATGTGGCTTTGAAAAATATTGGCATAGTGTACTAATTTTGTATTTTATTCTATCTCTGCTTTGTTTTGTTTGGTGATACCAACTTCTCTATTTTTGAGTGCACCCACTTTGGAAATAAAATGACTTTTATGTGGTCTTTTCTGTTTACACATTCGGAACTCTGAGAATGATTAAAAAAATATTCACATTTGTTTTTGCTTGATTTGGCCATCGAGATTAGCACAATCCTATCACAGGAGTTAAATATGGTCTTTGCTTTATGAGACGTTTTGTTCTGATATGATGATGCTCACTTTTATTATGCCTAAGTATTCTATGTCTATATGATTTAAAAATCATCGTTTTGTTACGTTTGGACATGTGTTTTGTTTTGTATGTTATTTCTGAAAGATATTTTTGCTCTGCATTCTATACTATATATATATGCTCATGTTTGAAAACTAGTATATATTCTCTGCTTATTGAGTTATTGATAACTCACCTCTTTATCTTCAAATATTTTTCAGATGATGTGGATACTTCAGTTGAGGACCAATAATAGAAATTGTGAGCAAGGCTAAGCTGATAAAGTACAATTGTTGATAGAAGTATTTCTGATGTCTATTGATGTTATTATGCATTTAGTTTAGTAAGACTTAGAGAATTTTTAGTTTATTATGTTGAGGCTATTGAGAGATTGTGAACCTTTTTGTTTATGATGTTATTATAGTTATGACTTTATGAAGAGTATTATGTATGGATTTAAAAATATGGAATTATTTTTTGACCCTAGAAAATCTTTGGAGATGTAAATTGTATTTGGAGACAGATTAATAATAAACAGATAGTTATTCTCCAACCCATACGGGTATGGGGCATTACAGAAATAGTATTACACATCTTATGGAATTGTGCTCTGCAATGGATGTGTGGAGCCTAGGTCCACGAAGACTACAAAAAAGCTCCATCAGATCTTCATGCTTCAGTGAACTAGTTGAGACTCTATATTCTGCGTATGATAAAGAGACAGTGGAAGTATATATTTGCAGTTACAGCTAAGAACATTTGAACAAGAAGAAATCAATTCATCTTTGAGAATTCCTTTACACATCCAAAGGTGATAGCTCAATCAAGTATGAAAATGATGTAAGAATTCAAAGTAGCAAACCATAACTCTAGAGTGCCTGCTCGAGAAGAATCTGAGGTCCCTGCTGTTTGGAACTGCCCTCCATTCGGTGTCATCAAAATTAATTGGGATGTAGAGCTGTGACAAGGAATGGAAGCGCAGGTTATGGCTTGGTTGCTTGAGACTTGAAGGGAGAGTGATGGCCACAAAACAATTATAGAAGGCAAGTTTTTTGACCCTTTACTTACTGAAGCTCAAGTGTTACTTACTTGCCTTTACTTATAGAAGGCAGGTGTTTTGGTCTTTGTGCCAAAAAATTTGTATCCTGTAACACTTACGTGAGTTTGAATGAAGTATAACTTTTTCTAAAAAGAAAAAAAAAAAAGTTGCAAGAAAGTTATACTATGACATTTCAACGGTGACATTCGGAAAATATGATAAAAATGGTAAGTATATATTGGTATTGATGTGCGTACGGCCAAGTCAATCATAAAAATAAATAATTGACTTGATTATATGTCACCTCAATGATGGTACGTGGGTGATACATTTAAAATTTCATCAATAGAATTTTAAACTCTCGCGGAATCATATGATCCTTATATTATATAGTCTCGAAATTTGACCGGATTGAATCACCACTACCACCAAACTGATCAATACTTATATTTCCAAATAAATCCTTAAATGAGTAGAGATATTATATCTAGCTAATCAAACAGCTTTCTCCATACTTGTAATTTGCTCTTTACTTAAACTTTTAAATCGATTACTATTCTCATCTTCACCCGTAATTCTCCATCCACAGATAGACGGGCAGGTGCCGTGAGAGTCATTGAATTCCTTCACAGCTTTGATAACCAGGGTTTGCCGTATTGGACTTTGGCTTTTTCTAGAAGACTATTTCTCTTCTCTAAGATGATTCCTTTCATTTAAAATAATTTACTTCGTTTATCAAGCATAAGTAATTTCCCTTAATAAATAAAGCGGTTGACCCTTGTCATCTTTTACGGATGAATAATGAGAGTAATTCAAAAGTTATAAGTAACAAGTATAAGGGTCCCTAGTCTGACCTATGGAACTTGTATTTTTCATTAAACTCACCCAAAAAAGTTTCAAAGCAAAAGACTAGAAGTTCTTTCTCTACAGAAAATCTCTACTTTTTTTTGCAGGCTTTTCAGTTCTTAAATTCAAATGGCTAGAGGTAAAAGATCTTATTGATCTCTTTATTTTTTAAGATGATTTTACAGTTGGATTCAGAGCCATACGTTTTAGATTTGTTTTTGAATTATTAGCATTTCAATTTTATTCATATAGTGAACTTCTTAAATCCAGTTTTATTTGTTGTTTTATTCTCTTGAAGTGATTACTGGATTTGTCATAATCTATGTCACAAGAGAGTAGCCGAGTAATGATTTAGAATGTATTTTTTCAGAAAAATAAATTTTGATGACAAAAGTATTTCCGAGTGTATTAAAACAATGTTATATATTTAGTCCATAATTTATGATCTTTTCTTCAAATATTTGTGAGCTTGATAAATAAGTCTTTAATGATTTTGAAGATGGGCTTAACTTTCAGTTTTAAGTTTTTGCCTTTGAATTCATATCCAGATGGTTATGTGCTCATGATAACTATATTAATAGATTTCAAAGGCATGCTTTGACCTTGGGTTTAATTTCAAGCTTTATACATATTGATGGACATTTGATCTAATTTACAGTTTATAGTTTTTATCTATTTTAGTATATGACCATTGTATTTCTTTTGAATAATGAAGGTAATGCTACAACATCCTTATTATTTAAAGGAATACATAAATAAATTTAAAATTTCATTGTAACTAAGCCATAAGTTTTAAGGATTTATACCTACAAAGATTTTTTTTAATTTTCATGATTTAATTGGTATAAAAAAATGATTTTCAGTATTAATGGTAAAGTTTGTCTTTTGCATAAAGGTGTGGATATTTTTATTTGTTAATATTTGAAATAATTTTTCTTATAAATAAAGATAAGTAAATATATGTTGTTATGCAACCCTTTCCCACATGAAAGTTAAAATTTACTTGAATTCATAGCATTAACTTTTTTCTTGATTTTTGTAACTGTTGTTCCAAAATCTTTAGCTGATGGTGTTTATTTTATTCTGTGTGGAGCAACCACCTACTATGCATTCTGTTGTTCCAAAATCTTTAACTGTTGTTCCAAAATCTTTAGCTTGATGGCACTAATTTTTCTAACTAGAAAGATTCAATTCAACATATCTTGAGGTATATGGACCTTGACTATGCATTCTGTGTGGAGCAACCACCTACTTGCCTTGGATACTAATACACATGAAGCCAATGAAAATGGCCAATGGTGGGAGCCATCTAGTCGCCTAAATCTAATGCCATAAAGTCTTGTACGAGTAAGAGCATTAGAGGTTATATTAGTGACTACTCTACAATTAAGGAATTAATGCAGGCAATTGAGGAATAATTTGTTCACTCTAACAAGACTTTAGCTACCACTCTTATCAAACAATTCACTATTAAAACCTTTGACAGTTTTAGAGGTATGCGTGCATATATAATGAAAATGAGAGATATTGTTTCTCAACTTAAGGGTTTAGAGATATTTGAGCCGTTCATGGTCCATTTCATCCTTGACTCACTCCCATCTGAGCATGGGCTTTTCAAGATCTCTTATAACACACATAAACAAAAATGGTCAATTATGGATCGATCTTCAGACCATGTGTGTGCAAGAAGAGGAAATGATGGAGCATGATCAATTGAAAGTGCAAATATGGTCGTGAATGATAAAGTTAAGACCCAGAAAGGCCAAGGTGGACCTCAAAAGAACAAGAAGCGTAATGTGTTATCAAAATTCAATGAATCTAATGGCAAAATGATGACTTTCTTTTTTTGCAAGAAAGATGACCATTTGAAGAACTACATCAAGTATATAGAGTGGCTTGGAAATAAAGGTAGCTCTATTTCTCTTATGTGTCATAAATCTTTTTTTTATTGATGCTCTTAAAAATTATGATGGATTGACTCCGGTTCTTCAATCCATATGGTGAATACATTGTAGAGTTCCACAACAAGTGAACTTTGGATTTCACCAAAAATAAAGGGCATTTACAAGTTGTTGCGGTTGAAACTTTTAGAATGATTCTCAAATTGGGACATATTTTGGATTAAAATAATGTATTTTATATTCCAAAATCTAGTAGAAATTAAATTTATGTTTCAAGACTTTTTATCAAATGTTACAGTTTCATTTTTTAAAATACTATGATTGTTTTTAAGGATAAAATTCTTGTTGGTTCTGGAATTTTAGTTTATAACTTGTTTAAATTAGATACTCATCCTGATTTGGAGGAGAATTATCTCTCCCCGCATTCATTTGGTATTAAAAGAAACCTTTTGAATGAAAAATCTTTTCTATTATGTCATAAGAGATTGAGACACATCTCTATAGAGAGGATAAAACGGTTAGTAAAAGAAGAATCCTACAGGATCTCAATTTTACTAGGTTTAAAAATTGTGTGTACTACATAAAAGAAAAGAAGACCAACAAAAATTCTAAAGATTCTAGAAGGAGCTCAAGTATTCTTGAGATTACACATACAGATATCTATGGACCATTTCCTACTCCTTGCCTGAGTGGTCAAAGATATTTATTTCATTTATTAACAACTATTCTAGGTATGTATATTGCTATTTTCTGAATGAGAAGACTCAATTTTTAGATGCTTTCAAAGTCTATAAAGTAGAAATAGAGAATCAAACTGAAAAGAAAATCAAGATTGTAAAATCTAATAGAGGAGGGAAATATTATGGTAAGTACATAGAACAAGGACAAATGAAGGGTCTATTTACATATTCCCTTTAGGAGGAAGCCATTGTTATCCAATATTCAATACCTGACATACCACAACAAAATGGTATTGCAGAAAGAACGAATCGTATGCTAATGAATATGATAAGGAGCATGATTAGTAAATATAAAATGCAACTTTCCTTGTGGAGTGAAGCTCTTCAAATTGCAATGTATATATTGAATAGTATTCCATCCAAGTTTTCCTCTAAGGCATGTTACGAGTTGTGGAAAAGGGTAGAAACCTAGCTTAGATTATATAGACATGTGAGGTTGTCCTGTTGAATTTAGGATTTATAATTCTAACATAAAGAAGTTAGACCAAAGAAGAACTAGCAGTTTTTTTATTAAGTATTTAAGTAACTCTAAAGGATATAGATTTTATTGTCCCAGCCATAACCATAGAATTGTCGAATCTAAAAATGCGGAGTTTCTTGAGGATGTTGAACCTTGTGGGAGTGTGAATCCTCAAGAGGTCACTTATGAGAAAACATTTGAACATGCTACTTTGCCTTCTTTTGGAGGAAGAATGATTTTCTTAAGGCAAAATAAATCACAAGATCATGTGATGACATCAATTCAAGAATAACATGTCCTCATAAATGAGGTTCAACCTAAAGTTATTTTGCATTTACAGTTTGAATCAATTGAGTCATCTCCAGATGATTATATTGTATACCTAACTTAGTCTGATTTTGACGACTCATTTATGTTTTCACAAGCAATGAGTAGAGATAAATCTACACTTTGTTTGGATGCCAGGAGAAATGAGTTAGAATTCATTCATTAGAATCAATTCTGGTATCTACTCGAATTACCAGAAGGGACGACAATAGTTGGCTGCAAATGGGTTTGTACAACCAAATAATATTCTTTTGGTAATGTTGAACACTATAAGGCTAAACTTGTTGCTAAAATACTCACTCAGAAGGAATGCATAGATTATCTTAAAACCTTCTCTGCAGTCTCTAAGAAGGATTCATTATGAATAATCACCCTTAGTAACACATTTTGATTTAGAGCTATAACAAACAGATGTGAAAACGTCTTTTCTTAATCAAGATCCTAGTGAAGTGGTATACATGAAACAACTTTAGGGTTTCAGTGATGACAGTCAAAAAGTTTGCAAGTTGAAGAAATTTATTTATGGACTAAAATAGGCTTGGTTTACAGTATTTAAAATTTCATAAGAATGTTATTTCATATGGTTTTATCGAGAATCTTGTTGATCAATGTATATATTTTAAGGACGGGGAGCAAATACATTTGTAGTCTTATACGTAGATGATATTCTTCTTGCAAGTGGTGATTTGTCCTTATACATGAGACTAAGTAATTTCTCTCCCAAAACTTTGAAATGAAGGATATGAGTGAAGCCTTTTATGTAGAGAGCATAGAGATTCAAAGAGATAGGAAACAAAGAGTCCTAAGATTGTCTCAAAATGCCTACATTGAAAGAGTTTTACAAAGATTTAGTATGAAAGATATTAAAGCTTATGTAGCTCCTATAATCAAAGGTGATAAATTTTATAGAAATCAATCATCTTGAAATGCATTGATACATATGCAGATGAAAATCATGCCTTATACATCTGCAGTGAGTAGCTTCATGTATCCTTAATTTGCATATGTCTATAAATATGTCTAACAATTGGATTATTGGGTCGCTATCAAAATAACCCAGATCTTGAACATCTGATAGCTCCAAAGAAGGTGATGCAATATTTGCAAGGAACCAAGGACTACATACAAGTATATAGGAATGCAAACAATTTACAAGAGGTTAACTATTTAGATCAAGTTTTGTCAGTTGTGTAGACATTAGAAAGTCTACTTCTGGATATATCTTTCTTCTTCCCGAAGGAGCTATATCTTGGAAGAGTACAAAGCAAATTATAATTGCTACGTCTACTATGAAGGAAAAATTTATTACGTGCTATAAAGCAACAACACAAGTCATATGGTTCAAGAATTTTATTTCTAGTCATAAAATTGTCGATTTCATTCAAACACAAATACAGATTCTTCGTGATAATACCACTTCAGTGTTCTTCTCAAAGAACAATAAGAGCAGAAGCAGAGGCAGAAGCAAGCATATCAATATAAAGTATTTAAGTGTATGAGAGAGCATAAAAAAACAATGTGATATATATTAAGTAGTACAACAATACAGAATTGATGTTAGCTGATCCGATGACCAAAAGTTTACCAGTAAAAGAGGTTCAGGGTCATGTAGATCATATCGGCCTCTCTAAGGTATAACCTTTCTCAAGTTATTATATATTTCACAAAGAATAAAGATGATTTCAATTCCAAATTTGTAGAAAGTAACGAATTCGTTATATCCATTCAATGATTAAGTTGAACCCAAATGATTTTTATTAATTGTTCATAAAGTATTTTAAGGGATATTATGTATTGTGACGCATAAAAGGGACATGCTTGCCATAAAGAGGTATCACAAGAGAAAAAACCATTTTCGACGACCAAAAGTTGCTGAAAAAGGTTTGTAAGTCGTTGAAAAAACATGGTTGCAGCTAGAAATGACTGCTCCAATGTCGCCATTAGTTTTGAGCAACAATAAGTTATTTCTGGCAAAAATCTGGGTTGACAGAAAAATTAATGTTGTTGCGGCAACTATTTTTCACTGCAAATAATGTATATTTTCAAATACTATGTGTAGGGCTTATTTAAATCAAGAGGCTTGGAAGCCTATCAAAATAGGAGCCCATATAAGAGAAGAAAAATACGGTGGGCCTAATTATTAACCCAAGAGGATGAATAAGTATAGAGCCCTGTAGAGTCACGTACATAAACTAATACTTAACCCTCACCACCTTCTGCAGGATTTCATACAGATACGTGATTGCGTCAATTACAAGAAGATAACGTGTAAACGGAAATCACTACAGAGGATAAGCATCACCACGAGGCCTATATAAACCAGGTAAACCTCCATGAATGGGGGACTTCTCTCTCTTGTTCTCAAGCTACTTCTCAATAATCGGCGAGATTACTGACTTAAGTATTGAAGCTTTCCCAGGCGGGGTTCGCCAGATCTTTTCAATTTCTTGCAGGTGAACAGTTGTAGGAGGGAAGCGAAATACGTCCTTAACATTGGTACCGTCTGTGGGATTCGTGGTTCTCGCATGCCAACTGCAACTCGTTCTGTAGCAAGCCGGGCAACAAGTGCATCCATGGAAGCACGATTAGCAGCAACAGAGGAGAGACTGAAGAAGGCATTAGACACCTTAGAAGCATTGTAGAAAGAAAACGAGGATTTGCGACAGAGGAATGTTGAACCCAACAATACCATCGTGTCTGCTCACAGTGAGCAAGGTGAGGAAGAAGCAAACAGTTACGCCGAAGCTTGGTTGGAACGCACAGAAAAACAAAAAATGCACGACGAACTGAAGGATCTTGCAGGAAAGTATGAGGAGATAGTAAGAAAGATGGGAGGATCTTCCTCGATTGAGTGCTTGCTGAACTAGACCGACCTGCCATATAACAAGCGGATTATGGAGATCCCACTCTTGCTGAAGTTTAAAGTCCCCCAGGTAGACCTGTACGATGGGTCTAAGGATCTAGTGGACCATTTAGAGAACTTTAAAGCCCACATCACACTCCATGGTTTCCCGGGCGAAATTGCTTGCCGGGCTTTTCCCCTAACCCTGAAAAGGACAACGAGAGGATGTTTGAAACTCTCAAACCAAGGTCGATAGATAGCTTTGAAGACCTGGCCAAACAATTCATAACCCAGTTTATGCCCAGTAAAAGGCGCCGGTGCCCAACTGCCTATCTGCTCACGGTTAAGCTGAAAGTGGATGAGGACCTCAAGACCTACCTCACTCGCTTCAACAAGGAAACTAAGACGAGAAGATCACTTTGGCCGCTCTCCTGGGCAGAATCTAGCCGTAAAGCCCGTTCATGATTGAGCTAGCTAAAAAAACCCTTCCACCCTCAAGGAATTCATGGACCAGTCGAACATGTTTGTTAACGCCGAGCATACATTACAGGCCTTGGTAGATCCTCAGAAGGAAAGAAGAAGGGTCGAACGAAGAGGCAGACGAGATGATAAAAGAGTTGGAGCAAGTCGGTGAGAAAGGAAGCGAGAAAGACATCCAGATCAAAACACCAGGCTGATACATAACAACCTGAGTCTCAGAGAAGAAGAGGAAGATGGGGGTGAAGGGCGCTAGCCCCAGACATGCTGTCGATATTGCAAATACCATCAGACAGGATCATATTGGATAGAGGACTACACGACCATGAAAAAAAAGGTCACTGATCTGGCGGGAACTGGTGAGTTGGAACGGATGGTAGCAGAACAGTCAAAACCTAGAAGACGTCAAGAGTCTAGGCGGGAAGTTAAAAGGAGCACCAGCCCCGAAATAAGGTGTCGAGATAACCGCCGCCAGAACAATGGCAACTGGGCAACAACGAAAGGAGACGGGAACAGAAACAAGGCGCTCATGAGAGGCGATAGGAACAGATCGCCCCAAAGAGGTGACAGGATCAGATCACCCCCAAGAGATGACAGGAATAGAGTGCCTATTGGGAAAATCCAAACAATAGCAGGGGGCTTTATTGGAGGCAGGATGTCCACATCCAGTTGAAAGACGTATGCACGAAAGACAAGGTATGAGGAAGTGTATGTAGCAGATAAGGCTCCCAAACAGCAAAAACTTAGCAATGACCAGGTTGTGATATCCTTTGGAGAGGCGGACAAAGAAGGGGTGTTGTACCCACACGACGATGCTCTAGTGGTCACCCTTATCATAGTCAATTACATGACCAGGCGGGTGTTGATTAACAATGGAAGCTCAGCCGACGTACTATTTTGGGAAGCATTCAACAAAATGGGTATCGACGCTGACCAACTACGACCTTCCCCAACACCATTGAAGGGCTTCTCCGGTGAAGCAATCCAACCTGTTGGGGCCATCACACTTCCAGTTACCACTGGAACTAGAACACAAACAGCGACTATCATGACCGACTTCTTAATGGTTAAAGCTCCCTCCTCCTATAATGTTATATTGGGGAGTCCAACACTCAACCATCTTAGGGCGGTAACCTCTACGTATTACCTCAAGATGAAGTTCCCAACCAATACCGGGGTAGGAGAGTAGGGAGGCGAGCAGGCATTGGCTCGAGAATGTTATGTGCAAGAACTGAGGAATAACGGAAACAAAGTTTGTACCGTGGAAGAGATGAAAATGACGTGCATACCACCCCTTCCACTGCCCATGGCAAAAGCCTAGGAAAAAGATGTAAAGGTCAGAGACGAGTAGAGTCAGCAGCACGCTGAGGTTAATGAGCCTTTAGAGCTCGTAACTTTATTCCCTAACTGCCTAGAAACAACTGTAGACATCAGCACGAATGCCCCCCGGTGGATAGAGAAAGTTTGAAGTAGTTATTGGTGGAACACATAGCCATGAAGAGATGCCGTCATTGAGCATCGCTTAGGTGTAGACCCTGCACACAAGCCAGTACGCCAAAAAAGGAGGTCATTCAGCACGAAAAAATATGCCGCCATTAGTTTGGAAGTCGAGAGACTACTCACTGCCGGTTTTATCAAGGAAGCCCACTACCTGGAGTGGTTATCTAATGTAGTCCTGGTAAAAAAGGCGAACGGAAAGTGGAGGGTGTGCATAGAGTTCACTGACCTCAACAAAGCTTGTCCAAAGGATAGCTTCCCCGTGCGACGCATCGATCTCATTATGGATGCAATGTTGGGACACCGAACACTGAGTTTCATGGACGCCTACTCAGGATACAACCAAATACAGATGCACGCGGCGGATAAAGAAAAGACTGCATTCATAATAGATCGCGGGCTGTATTGTTACCAAGTAATGCCGTTTGGATTAAAGAATGCATGGGCGACCTATCAAAGACTAGTCAACTGAATGTTTGCAAAACAGATAGGGAAAACCATGGAAGTCTATGTGGACGATCTCTTGGTAAAAAGCAAGGAGCCCACCCAGCACATCGAGGACCTGAGAGAAGCATTTGGTGTGCTAAGCCAATACAAGATGAAGTTGAATCCTGCCAAGTGTGCCTTTGGAGTCGAGTCAGGAAAGTTTTTGGGATTCATCATATCTAAAAGAGGAATCGAAGCCTCCCTAAAAAAGATAGAGGCCATAATCAATATGAAGCCGCCGGAAAACTTGTATGAGACACAGCGGTTGGTAGGAAAAGTAGCCGCCCTGGGCAGATTCATAGCAAGATCGACGGATAAGTGTATACCTTTCTTCCATGTATTGCATAAGACACATTCCTGGAATGAAGAGTGTAATGAGGCGTTCAAAAGATTGAAGCAATACCTAGTCAATCCGACCCTCCTAAAGCAACCAGAAAAGGGTGATGTACTCTGTGGGTATCTAGTCGTTTCCCCACATGCAGTATCAACCATCTTGGAAAAGGAAGAAGGTGTCATCCAACACCCCGTATACTATGTAAGCCAGGCCCTTAGATAAGCGGAAGTAAGGTATCCCAAGATTGAAATGCTAGCATTTGCCTTGGTAATAGCAGCCAGGAAGCTTCTCCCATACTTTCAAGCCCACATAGTAAAGGTGCTTATAGAGCACCGCTAGCAAAAATCCCGAGGAAACTAGACTGCACAGGAAGGTTGAGAGGATGGTCAATTGAGTTGAGTGAATTCGACTTGAGATATGAGCCAAGGAAGGCGGTGAAAGGACAGACATTAGCAGATTTTGTGGTAGAGTTTCAGGTTTTCCCCAGATAGCCACAATGTCACCAACGGGCAAGCCGTGGGTAATGTACATAGATGGTTCGTCTTGTAAGGCGGGTGGTGGCCTAGGGATACATTTACTAAGCCCCAATAACGAAGAGAGACATTATATAGCCACGCTAGCGTTTAAAGTAACAAATAACGAGGCTGAATACGAAGCACTTCTATAGCCGCTCAGATCGGGGTAACTGAGATAGAAGCCCAGTCAGATTTACAGATCATTGTCAACCAGGTGTTAGGCCTATACACCACTAAAAGTGAGAAATTAAAGAAATATCTGGAGCGGGTCTGGGAAGTATATGATCTCTTCTCGTATTTCACTATAACCCAGATACCACGGGCGAATAATGAAGTGGCAGACAGGCTGGCCCTGTAACACGCCCTTCCTGTAGGTTAAGGAGTGTTACTAATGTTTCTAAAAAACTATTAATCCGGCATAACATTCATGGTTTTAATAATAAAAACAAAATAACGTTTATTTCATAAAACTGCAATTCTAATAAAATGTCTTTCAAAAAAAATTATTTACTGAAACAACTGAAAGTAAACTTGTGTCATAAAGACACTTATTTCTAGAAATGCTGAAAATTCAAATAACTGTTTAATCTACTCCTGACCTGCTTGCTCGCACTGGTTTTTTTCTTCACTTGGGTGGTTTTAAAAAAAAAAAGAAATAAACTAAAATGAGTCGATGACTCAGTAATGAATCCACCATAATGTAAGATAATACTATAGGAAATTTTTCATAAAATTTATGCTGAAATCTGAAAACATGATTATATATGCTAATGCTCATGATGCTGTGCATGACTGAACTATTTGATTTAATTGACTTACTGACTGGTCTGACTAAACTTACTAACTGATCTAACTGAACTGATTTAGCTGAACTGATTTAGTCGGATTGATTTAACTGAACTATTTTAACTGAACTGATATAACTGAGCTGATCTAACTGAACTGTTTTTCGCTGACAGTACTCTAGCATACTATGATAGACCACGCTTAGGTCCGTGGCTTGCACATCTATCCTGATCTAATATACGTTGGTACCATGCATCTGAATGACCATCTGAATTAGCTGATTTACTGAATTGATTTAACTGGATAATTAATTAATAAATTTCTGATCTGATTTAATCTTACACTCAATCTTAACTTAACTTATGCGACTTATGTGACATGAAATGCATAATTTACATACTAAAATAAATAACTATAATTTTCTAAGTCTAAACATAATGTTGATGACATGATCGTTTGCTGTATTAAATGACATGTTTGCATGATGTGAGGAGTATTTGAAAAGGACTATCAAAGAACTGGCTTTACTAATAATATAAACTAATGTGATGATCCTAGTTTTGTGATCAAATTCACTTACCTCGTTGTGCTGCTTTTTAAGTTCTCCTTAATAACTCGACGTTACCTATATGAAGTATAAACCATCACTAACGTTTCTAAAATAACATACCGTAACAGTCTACTAAATTAACACATATCATGAAGAATGATTTAAATTTTTATAAATATTATGCGTAATACAAAAGACATTAAATACTAATATTACAAAACTAATAAATATTAATAACATATTTCACTTTAAAAATATACTTTAGTAAAATAATCAAAGCTATATTTAACATGTCAGATACTTATATTTTAAAATATTTAAATACTAATAACATATTAAAACTTAGAAAAATACTTTGAACTATATTTAATTCTTTCAAAATAAGTTGTGAAATTCTAAATCCTTAAAATATGTTTACCTTCTTATAATTAACATAAGTACTCAACTTTATAATAAATATAATAATTATTAACAACGTTTAAAATATTATTAACATATTTATTCAATGCTATAAGAAATCTAATAAATACCAATTTCATATAATTATTAAAACAATACTATCATACATAGCCTTTTCAAATATAATCGAGTAAATAATATATATTCATTTAAGTCCAAAAAAAAGATAATTGAGATTTAGTTCATAAAATAAATTTAATAATACTTAATATAAAATATCCTTAATTATTTTCTATAGGAAAATAAAGCTTACTAAAATTATGGCTGACGTATTTAATATTAAAATTTATATAAACTATCCTTAATTATTTTCTATAGGAAAAGAAAGCTTACTAAAAGTATGGCTAACGTATTTAATATTAAAATTTATTGTAAACTATTACTATAGTTTAATAATAAAATAATACTTGAGAATATAATTCAAAACCCCTAAATATTTTCTATAAACAGTAAAAACTTGCTGCTATATTCAATTAATTTACATCAAGTATAAGAAAAACATAATAAAATGGTTTTGCTATAAATAAATATGTCTCCAATTAAAACAAGTCTAATGTAAACATAAAAGTAGGCTGAGTAGCATATTGCCATGACTTGTTCGAAAAAACAGGGAACTCATCGAAAGAGGAGGTAATGCACGGCAGCTTTGGGTGGCTGGGATTCTCGGCGGCACCGAGTGCTAGGCGAGAGTGGGTGTGACAGTACAGGGATTTTCGGCACCGTAGATGGGTCTTCGACGTCCTAGGATGGCTCTGAATGAGAAGAGCACTAATTGGCTAATGTTGCTCTATTTTCGATCACCAAAAACAGGTCTGTTTGTTGAGGTGCAACTTTGGTGGCTAAAGGGGATGGCAGCTTACGAAAGGGTTGTGTTTGTCTGTTTATGGAGAGGAAGACAGGGCTGCTCGTTGGTAACAGCGCAGTGGTGCAAAATAGGGGCCGACGCTGCTGCATGTAGGAGAAAGGTGGCCCACGATTTGCTCTGTTTTTCATGGGCAAAAACAGAGGCTTGCGTGATCATTATATGAGCACAGTGGGGGCTGAGTCACGATGGGAACAGATGCAAGTCCATAGGGGCGGCTGTGTTGAGAGCACCACGAAAAGGCTCTGTTTTGGTGGTCCTTCGATTTTCACGTGGTGCAGTGTTATGGCAATGAGGTGCATAGGTCACACATGGGACTGCCAGGTGCAAGGTGGTGTTGAAAGCTCGGGTTTGATCTGCTATGGGGTGACGTATTAAGGAGCAGTGCTATGGTGCCACAGTTGAGGGTGCAATTCGTGGGAGGAGAGCTAACACAGGGGCTGGCAGTGATGGTTGCTGGTGGTGGTTTGGGGACGTGAGGTGCTGGCGGCAGAGTCAGTACTATACGTAGAAGAGAGTGTTGGGAGAAATCTAAACAGCGAGAATAATTATCTTCCACTTTGTGTGAACCTGATAGGAAGTAATTGAGTAGAGAACAATACAAGGAAAATCACACACACAGAAAGCTAATATTTTTACGTGGAAAACCCTTCAATGCAAAGGGAAAAACCATAGGACCTAATCCAATTAAAACTTTCACTATCAATAACGTTTGTGTACACAAATATTCTCTCTAGATAACACTAGAGGAATACAATCAATAATGATCTCAAGAAAAACACTTTCTTGGCAACCAAACAGTGTGATTAGGAAAGAGCTCACCAAAGATACGTTACTATTCATGACCTCGAGCACCAAAAATACTGCTCCAAATCTGATCTCTACCGTTCTGATTGTAGAGCCTTGAGTTGTGAACGTTTCTGCAAAATTTCAGCTCAATCGGACTACAGACGACTTATATCGGAGCTTTCAAAGATGTGTTACTGTTCACGAACTCAAGCACCAGAAATACTACTCAAAATTTGACTCCACCGTTCAGATTGTAGAGCCTTGAGTTGTGAACGTTCCTGCAAAATCTCAACTCAATCGAATCACAGATGGCTTAGATCGGAGCTTTCGATTGAAACTAGATGAGAGTCTCTTCCTCTCCTCTTCTCACACGGTTTTTCTTCTCTTCTTTTCACTCTATATATTCTTTTTTCACACTTCTTTTTGATTGAGAAACACATATATGAGTATATGTTAGTTGGATGTTAGCTGGCAATCATAAATTTGCCAATATGACTTCCTCCTCACATGGAAGGACCCACAACAAATCTCCCCCTCCCAACTATGTGGGAGGCTCCATCAAACCTGCTTTTACTCTGCATACTTCGAGTTTTTGCATGGGCAGTGGTTTTGTCATCATATCTGATCCATTTTCATCAGCATTGGATTTTCTCGATCTGTAACAACTTTGTCTCCAAAACATTACGAATCCAATGATACCTCACATCAATATGTTTGGACCTTGAATGAAAAATTGAGTTCTTGCTGAGATGGATGGCACTTTGACTATCACAATAGAGATTATACTTCTCTTGTTCCTGGCCCAGTTCGTCTAGGAATTTCTTTATCCATAGAAACTCTTTGCTAGCTTCAGTTATGGAAATATACTCAGCCTTTGTAGTAGACAAAGCAACACATTTCTGTAGTTTGGATTGTCATGACACAGCTCTCCCTGAATAAGTAATCAAATACCCTGAAGTAGATTTTCTGGAATTAATGTCGCCAGCCATATCAGCATATGCTTACCATTTCCAAAACATAAACATACTGTGGAAGTTCCTCTGAGGTATCTTAAAATCTATTTGACAGCATTCCAATGCTCTTTACCTGGATTTGAGAGAAAATGACTTACTACACCAACTGCATGAGCTATATCTGCCTTGTGCATACAATTGCATACATAAACTACCCACTGCTGAGGCATATGAGACTCTTTTCATATCTTCCTTCTCTTTATTTATGAAAGGGATTTGCTTTGTGCTTAACTTAAAATGAGTAGCAAGAGGAGATCTAACTGTCTTAGCTTTATTCATATTGAATCTATCAAGCACCTTTTCAATATATCGCTCCTGTGACATTCATAATTTATTCTCTTTTCTATCTCGATAAATTCGAATACCAAGAATTTGCTTTGCTGGCCCCAAGTCCTTCATGGCAAAGGACTGACTCAATTCCTTCTTCAAATTTTCAATCCTTGAAGAATTCCTGCCAACAATCAACATATCATCAACATAAAGCAGTAATATTATGAAGTCATAATCACAAAATTTCTGCACAAATACACAATGGTCAGATGTGGTCTTCTTGTAGCATTGCTCTTCCATAACTGAATCAAATTTCTTATACCATTGTCTGGGTGTCTGTTTTAAACCATATAGACTTTTCTTTAGCCAACACACACAATCTTCTTTGCCATTCACCTCGAAACCCCCAAGCTGCTCCATATAAATCTCTTCCTCTAAATCACCATGTAGAAAGACAGTTTTCACATCTATCTGCTCAATTTCTAGGTCTAGGCTAGCTGCTAAGCCAAGAACTACACAGATGGATGACATTTTCACAACTGGAGAGAAGATCTCATCAAAGTCGATACCCTTTCGTTGACTGAATCCCTTAACAACAAGTCTAGCTTTGTATCGTGGCTTGGAAGTGTGTTCATCTTGTTTCAATCTATAAATCCACTTGTTCTTCAAAACTCTTTTGCCTTTAGGCAACTTTACTAGCTCAAAGGTGTGCTTTTCATGTAATAACTGCATCTCATCTTGCATGGCATCAACCCACTTTGCCTTATGTTCATCTTCCATTGCTTCTATATAACACTCGGGCTCTCCCCCGTCAGCCATTAACACGTACTCATCTGTAGAATATCAAATGGAAGGATGTCGATTTCTGATAGACCTCCTTAGTGGAACATCTGATGGCAGCTCTGATTCTGGCAATTGATAAGGGGTCTCATTCTATAAGGGAGCATCTGCATCATATAGACTCTGTTGGTCATCTTGGACATCATCTTCAACTTGTACTAGCAACTCTGTCAATGGCACTGGATCTAAGTTAACTAAATTATCATTAGACTGAAGCACTGCTTTGTCAGTTTTCTGAATATCTTGTATGGTTTGATCTTCAATAAACACAACATCTCGGCTTCTCACTAGTTTCTTATCAACTAGATCATACAATTTGTATCCAAACTCATCCAGACCATAACCTAGAAAGATGCATTGTCGGGTCTTCACATCGAGCTTAGATCTCTCATATTTGGGAATATGCACAAATGCTTTATATCCAAAGACATGTAAGTGATCATAAGTAACACCCTTACCAGTCCAAACTCTATTTGGTACATCAAACTGAAGAGCAACACATGGTGTGAGATTGAGAACATGTACAACAGTACTCAAAGCCTCTCCCCAGAAAGATCCAGGCAATTGTGCTTGTGAAAGCAAACATCTCACTTTCTCAATCAGTATGCTATTCATCCTCTCAGCTAAACCATTCAACTGAGGAGTCTTTGGATGTGTCTTTTGATGTCTAATACCTTGCTATCTGCAATAGTCATCAAATGGGCCTAAATACTCTCTTCCATTATCAGTTCCGATGCACTTCAGCTTCTTTTTAATTTGCCTTTCAACCAAGGCCTGAAATTATTTAAACATTTCCAATGCTTGATCTTTTCTTTTTAGAGGATAGATCCATGACTTTCTAGAATGATCATCAATAAAAGTCACAAAATACAAAGAGTCGCCAAGTGTTCTTGTCTTCATAGGACCACAAACATCTGAATGCACAAGATCAAGTATCCCTGACTTTCTTAAAGAAGAAGAATTTTTTAAAGAAACTCTGTTCTGCTGCCCTTCTAAACAGTGAGTACACTTTTTCAAAAGCGCATTCTTCATCCCAGATAGAAGATTCTTTTTAGCCAATATTGTCAAGCCTTTCTCACTTATGTGGACAAGTCTCTTATGCCACAATTGTACTGTGTCCTCATTTTTCATAACATTAACAATATTACTGGAGAGCCTTACTTGTAGCATGTACAAGGTTGATACCTTATTTCCTCGAGCTATAACTATAGCGCCCTTTGTAAGCTTCCACTGCCCATTATAAAAGGTGTTGCAATACCCTTCATCATCAAGTTTACTTATAGAAATCAAATTCAAATGGATGTCAGGAATATGCTTTACATCTCTAAGAACGAGAACCGTGCCGTTATTCGTTTTCAAGAACACATCTCCACTACCAATAATTTTAGCCAAACCACCATTTGCCCATCTTTATTGTGCCAAAGTTATCATGCACATAGTTTATGAAGAAATCCTTTCGGAGTGTAACATGGATGGAAGACCCACTATCAATCACCCAACTAGTTTCATGAGAAGTAATGTTTACAGTATCATTATCATCATAAACAATGAAGAAGTCTTCGGTAGTAGTGGTAGCAACTTGATCATCTTTCTTTTCATCGTCGTTCTTTTTCTCATTCCCTTTTTCCTTCTCTTCAACTTTCTGCAATATTTCTTGATATGCCCTTTCATGCCACAATGATAGCACTCAACATGAGCAAACTTGTTTGACTTTCTTCTACCTTTATCTCTGTTCTTCGGACCTCTGCTTTTACTCTTCCCTCTCTTTTTTGTAACCAAGACATCTGACTGCGAATAAGAACCCTGTGACTTTCTTCTCATCTCTTCATTCAAAATACTGCTTTTCGCCAGATCCATACTGATTACACCATCCGGGACTGAGTTAGATAATGAAATTCTAAATATCTCCCAAGAGTCTGGCAATGTACCAAGCAAACACAATCCCTGTACTTCATCATCGAACTTGATACCCATTCCAGCCAACTGATTAATTATTCCTTGGAATGTATTCAAGTGATCTGTCAACGGAGTCCATCTTGGTATCTCAGAGTCATCAAATGCTTGATCAAATACATTTTATTATTTCCAGTCTTATGAGCATATAACTGTTCAAGTTTATTCCAGAGTGTATGTGCATGTGTCTCTCCACTAATATGGTTCAAAAAATTATCATCTACCCATTGCCTGATGTATCTACAGACTTGTCGATGTTGCAAAGTCCATTCTTCATTAGATTTATTATCAGGCTTCTCAGAAGCAAACACCAGTAAATGAAATTGTTTCACAAATAAAAGGTCTTCCATTTTTCCATTCCAAATATGATAATTAGAACCATTCAAAGTAACTATTCTATTCAAATTAGTCTTCATTATTCAACACAAAGTACTAAGTGGTTATAACCCCGCTCTGATACCATTTTGTTGGGAGAAATCTAAATAGCATAAATAATTATCTCCCACTTTGTGTGAACCTGTTAGGAAGTAATTGAGTAGAGAACAATATAAGGAAAATCACACACACAGAAAGCCAATATTTTTACGTGGAAAACCCTTCATTGCAAAGGGAAAAACTACGGGACCTAGTCCAATTAAAACTTCCACTATCAACAATATTTGTATACACAAATATTCTATCTAAATAATACTAGAGGCATACAATCAACAATGATCTCAAGAAAAACACTTTATTGGCAACCAAACAGTGTGATTAGGAAAGAGCTCACTCAAAATGCGTTACTGTTCACGACATTGAGCACCAGAAATACTGTTCCAAATCTCATCTCCACCGTTCATATTGTAGAGCCTTGAGTTGTGAACGTTCTTGCAAAATCTCAACTCAATCAAACCACAGATAACTTAGATCGAAGCTTTTGATTGAAACTGAATGAGAGTCTCTTCCTCTCCTCTTCTCACACTGTTTTTCTTCTCTTCTTTTCACTTTATATATTTTTTTTCACACTTCTTTTTGACCAACAAACACATATATGAGTATATGTTAGTTGGATGTTAGCTGGCAATCATAAATTTGCCAATATGACTTCCTCCTCACATGGAGGGACCCACAACAGAGAGGTGTATATTTATTGGCGTTTGGAAAACCCTAGCGAAGAAGAAAAAATAGAAACGTGCATGCTGGTGAGAGACGTGTGTGAGTGAAAGTGATCTTTGTTTTGATATAGAGTGATTAAAAAACAATGGGATAATGATAGACTAACAATTATATTACTAACCATTTACTACTCATTTTGTATTTGATTTGTTTTAAAAAAATTTATTTTACTTAATGATTAAAAAAGTAATTATTAGTAAGATTCTATATTTTTTTAATTTTTTCTTAATGATTAAGGATGTTAAAAAAATACTTAAAAAAAATGAAAAAAAAATGAAAAATTTGAATATAAAGGAAGTAGTAAATGGATAGTGATAGGGTAGTAAGCCTATCACTACCCAAAACAATGTGATCCGTTAATAACTTGTAAAATTTATTCAAAATAAATTCCCACCTCAAAACATATCTAAAAATAATAATAATAATAATAAAATTGATAACACTAATAATAATAATAACAATAATAATAATAATAAATTTATATAATAATATGAAAATTCGAAAGACCAAACTATTCGCATTTAAATACTAAATATCCAGGTCGGGATGTTACAGCCTGGACGTCGTCTGGAATGAAAGAAAGGCCTCTTCCTTGGCAAGTTGAAAGAAGAGTTACTGAAGCACCAGCCATTGGCGCGGAAGTGACAACGCCGAGTTCCAATGTCCCCGAATGGGCAAGTGAGGTAATAGAATACCTGGTGGTAGGTAGACTACTAGAGGTACGAGAAGAAGCACAGAAAGTAAGAAGGAAAGCAGCAAGGTTCCTGCTCATCGATGAGATTCTTTACAAAAGAAGTTTCTCTACCCCTTTGTTATGATGCATCTCGCCCCAGGAAGCACAATATGTCCAAGCAGAGATACATCAAAAAATATGTGGGAATCACCCGGAGGGAAGAGCCTTGGCCTGAAAGGCTGTCAGAGCAGGCTTATTGGCCCAATGCAATAAAGGACGCACGGGAGTTCACTAAGAGGTGCATCAAATGCCAAGAATATGTGCTCGTACAACATGCCCCACCAAAAGAACTGACGTCCATGACGGCACCGTGGCCCTTTGCCCAATGGGGCGTGGACCTGGTAGGACCTTTCCCACCGAGGAAAGGCGAAGTGAAATTCATGATAATGGCTATGAACTATTTCACCAAATGGGTAGAAGCGGAACTGTTGGCGACCATAATCAACAAAATTGTGATAAGGTTCTTATGGAAGAATGTTGTCTGCCGGTTCGGGATTCCCACAACCTAGTGACAAACAACGGGTGGCAATTTGACTCCGACTAGTACAAAGAATGGTGTGCTGAATTGAAAATCAAAGCTAAGTATTCCTCGCCAGGTTACCCCCAGGCAAATGGGCAAGCTAAAAAAGATGGTTGCGGAGAAGAAAGCAGATTGGGTGCATGAGCTCCTCTGAGTAATTTGGGCATACAGAACAACGGTCAAAACACCAATCGGGGAGTCCTCGTTCACGCTAGCATAGGAGACTGAGGCGGTACCACCAATTGAAGTAGGGTTGCCCAGCTATAGAACAAGTCATTACTCAACCTGCCAAAATGACAGTAAGCTAGAGGAAAATCTGGATTTGCTAGAAGAGGAGAGAGAAATTGCGGAAGCCAAAATGTTACAAGAGAAAACCAAAACCAAGCGATAGTTCAATAAGAGAGTGAAACACATAACCTTCAAAATCGAGGATCTAGTCTTAAAGAAGAGCGGGGTAACAACCCAAAACTAGGGAAAGATAGGACCCCAATAGGAAAGACCCTACCTGGTAATGGCGAACAATAGACCTTAGTCATATCGGCTAACAGACAGTCAAGGAAAGGAACTATGTCATCCATGGAATGCAAAGCACTTAAGGAAGTTTTTCAAGTAGCGTTTTCAATACTTTCACATCAGTCATGTCTTTAACATTCCCTTAGTAGAAGTATTGTCGGTTTTTCATTACAACAATTTTTGTTTCAGTATTCTCATTTAAGTTGAATTCTTGAATGATCATAATTATTACATTCATATTTATTATCTCGGGAATCCCAGTGTTCGCCCATTCTCAACCCTATTGATTCTCATGCTTTGTTTAAAGTACTCGGCATTGCTTGCAGTGCCATGTAAAAAAAAAGGGCGCGAAGGTCAATAGACCGTGCCACCCCTAAACACCAAATGTCGAGTTATCACACTCGAGGACTGCCTTGCTAATAATGACCTATAACGAGCTATCTAGCTTGTGGGATTAAGGGAAAAGTCGAGGATTGCCTTGCTAATAAAGACCCACAATGGGCTATCCAGCTTGCAGGGTTAAGGGAAAGGTCGAGGACTGCCTTGCTAGAAAAGACCCACAACAAGCTATCCAGTTTGCGGGGTAAAGGGAAAGGTGACCGCTCAAACTACAAACTCCAATGACGAGTTATAACACTCGCGGTACCATGTAAAAAAAAGGGGGGGGCGGAGGCAAATGATCCCGTCACCCTTAAACACCAGTGATGAGTTATAACACTCACGGTGCCACATAAAAAAGGGCGCGGAGGCAAATGACCCCACCACCCTTAAACACCAATGACGAAGTTATAACACTCGCGGTGCCACATAAAAAAGGGGCGCGGAGGCAAATGACCCTGCCACCCTTAAAATGATGAGTTATAACACTCGCGATGCCACATAAAAAAGGGGCATGGAGGTAAACAACTATGCCACCCTTAAACACCAATGACGAGTCATAACACTCGCGGTGCCATGTGAAAAAGGGGGAGAAGGTCAGTCCCTGATCTTTGCCACTTGAGCAAGGCGAACAACATCCCGAAGCTCAATAACCTTGCCGTCACGTAGCTCTAGTTTTCCTTGAAGAGAGTTGACGAAACCTTCTACCTGATCCAAGCGAAGTTCGAGCTCTCTATTTTTCTCGACCAGGTCTTCCAGCTCAGCCTTGTCAGCCTGCCTCCTTCCTTTAATCTCTTCCTCCCGCCGAACAAAACCAGCCACTACCCGCACCGCCAAGTTGTCAACGCCCTGTGAAGAAGAGAAAAGAACCCAAGTAAAAAAAAAAAAGAGGAGAGAGAAAGTAAAGCAAGAAGATAAGTCATAAGGATACTGCAGAAAACCAATCCTTTAATTGGTTGGCCATTTTAGTAACGATCTCGGTTTGAGCAATAATGGGCGTAGAAGAGGCACCCCAACTACCGTCTCTCTCAGTGTTCTCGTCGAGACAACTAATTTCCTCAGCTGCCAAAGTCCTCACAGGCTTAGGAGCCACATTCGCCACTTGGTCAGACAAGTGCCCAAAGTCGGGTAGCGACTTAGGGTGAGTTGGTTCCTCCTATGTTACATGGGCACCCTCCCGAAGCAAGTTACCCAACTCCTCTTAAGTAAAGGAGGGTCTTCACCAAAAGAAGATGCACGATGTGGGATTGGTGAGAGGCACTCGCCACTACCAACCAGAGATGGAATGTTACCTCCAGATATGGTGGTTGGGGGAGTTTACAAGTCAGGCTGGCCATCGACCAATCCTCGCGAGCGCCCTCAGGAGTAGGAGACTGGAACTCTTCTTGACCAGGAAGCTGGGTGCCAACCAAACTTTTCTCCACTTCCCTAGGAGCGGTCTCTGATTGCGATGGAGGGCGGACCCCAGAACTAGTAACTCTGTCCAATTGAAGGGCGGCCGCTACACTAGTGGGTAGATCACCACCTCTCACTGGGCCTTTGGTGGCTGGAGGCACAAATACAGGAATAGACGCCAGAGGACTAGTCTGGAGAGGTGCTGGGATTTGAAAAGTCGTAGCCAGCTGCTATGCTAGCCAGGCCTTCCCTATTCCCAAAATCAACGAAGCACGGCCTCGCAGACGAACCACCAGAGGTGGCAGATGCAGTAGCCGCTGGTGAGGTAGGCGTCCTGACCCGGCCGCCCCCAAAAGTAGCCTCAGTCTCCTGGGGTGGTTGCTTATAGGCGTCCATCGAGGACGCCAAGTTTCCCATTAAAGTCAGGAACATGGGCACCTGTTCCCAATCTTCCTCAATGGACGCCGAATGTTTCTTTAGAGGAGGGAGTTGAGAAGGATCCTCAGTATGAGCCATTTTTCTCTGACTCTAGTCGTTTTTCTTCTTGGATCTCCTCTCTTTTTTGCCTTTGCTCGTGTTGGTCTTTGACCGCCCCTTCTTGTAATATCCTGAAATTTCTAAAATGAAGTATTATTTGGATTTCTTTAAAGGATTATATTTTGGGTATATTTTCTAGGATAATAAAGTTAGAAACCTAAATGAGAGTATTGGACTTAGAATAAGTGAGATCATGTATTAGAGAAAATATTGTGGAGGAATCTTTGAGATTTGGAACAAGGTATCAACTATAGAAATTCATTTTAAGATTAGAAGGAGTTGAATTTTCAAAAATTAGGGTGTAAATGCAAGAGGAAGTGGTTGAACCAAAGATCAAACACTTGGTGTACATTCTTGGATTAAACTGTCGAGTTTTAGTATAATGATCATAAGTTACTCATATGAGATTCAAATGAGGTGATTCTAATTCTTATAGCATCCTAAGAGATAGATCTAAAACTTTCATGTTATGAGTTTTTGAATATTTGGATAGTATCAATGACTTATTTCTGGAGCAAGTTGATAACTCTAAATTAAGCTTAAACTAGAACTCGAGTTGGAGAATATGGATCCAAATGGGATTCTTCCCTAACTAAATCAGGAAGGGGCCTTCTAGAACTTGTTAAGTAGAGTCTTAAGGAGGTTACCAAGTAACTAAAAGAGTTAGGAAAAGGCTAAGGGGGCGTGGCTAACCAGATAGAGGCTGGAAAGGGAGATGCATGCATGGTTAGGTGAGATGCCACCTCATTCCTTATCCCATAAGCTTCTACCCCAACTATTGATCAAATGGTTAGCAAAAATATCTCAAATATTGACCATTGGATGATCATTTTAGCTACAAAGCCTAAGATTTTTGAGGGGTTTACATAATCATGCAAATAGGTTTAGGAGTGACACCTTATCCCATGCAAACCAGAAGCTATTGTCTTTACCAATTTGCCCCTCTTCTTTCCTTCACATGAGTTGACCACCACCCCTATAAATAGACATTTGGGAGTCTTCTAACTCTCTTTGGTAATGTAGCACACGAATTCCTTTGAAGGAAATCAAAGAATATCCTTCTCTAGTCCCTTAACCTCCACATACCTCCTAAGTGAGCTTAGTAAGTGTCTTGAAGAGAAAGCTTGCAAAGATTTGGTTTGATCATCTTCAACCAGATTTAGAGAGCGTGTAAGTGCATATTCTAACTTAACTTTAGTATGGAGATGGTTTATTTAAATGGTTGGACTATACATGTTGGTATTGAAACATTATATTCTTGCTAAAGTGTTATAATAAATCTAAGTGTTGTTTGAAGTGATTTTTGTTAATGGAAATGAGTTAAAAGAACTTAAAAACTATGTTATAATAAGTAAAAATCAAGTTTATGTAAAAAGATTGCGAGTTTTGGATTGAAAAACTCCATGCTCTGTAATTTCGCTCGACTCTCGCTCGACCGAAGGATCGAGCGAAGAACAACTGTAAACCCTTGCTTGACTCTCGCAAGATGTTTGGCTCGAGCGAGTGTAACTCGCTTGAATATTGCTCGATACCTCGCTTGAGCGAGATACCCAGTTTGCCTAATATTCGCTTGATACTTTGCTCGAGCGAGTCCCAACCCGAGACTTCGTTTGATACCTCGCTCGAGCGAGATACTCAATTTTACTGAATTCAAGGCTTTTGCTTGAATAAAGAGTGGACATTGAAAGAATAAGAAATATTATGTGTTATCTAAGTATTTAGCTTGTGTAAAACACTTTGTAGAATTTAAGATACATACATATGTGCGTATATGATAATTTAAGATGTGCTAATTTAAGAGTACATGCATGTTCTAATATGTGATGAGAATTAAGAAAAGTGATACATCATGTACTTGAGAAACATTTCTAAGAATAAGAAATGAACAACTAAGAATAAGAGATATGGATAAGTTAGTCACATTGTGACGAGGACGGCGAGATGTAACGCCCAAATGACTGACGTGTTGATAGGGACGGCGATACGTAACGTATGTCGTATGATAAGAGTGATATGTATTATCACGGGGACGGCGAGACGTAACGCCCGTGGAAGTGATATGATTAGTGGGGACGGCGAGACGTAACGCCCACTATGTTATGTATGTTTCGTGTCAAGACGGGGATGGAGAGACGTAACGCCTGAAAGATTGACACGAGACTCATCATAACGGGGACGGCAATACGTAACGCCCGGGTGATTGATGAGTTAGCTGCGATAGGGACAGCGATACATAACGCCTATTGAAGATAATAATTGAATAAGTTTTAAGAAAGTGTTGATGGTTAAGAAAAAGAAACTTAAGATATCATAAGAGTGTAAACCTGTATAGGTTATTGATAAATCATGTGAAACATGTTTTTGATCATATTCTATTAGTTTCTTTTCTTAAAAAGATTAATGATGGCTGTGTCTATGCTTTATTAAGCTAATTATATACTTACTGAGATTTCTAAGAAAATCTCACTCTTTTGTGGTTTTATGTTTCTTTTTGGTATGTATAAATTATATACAAGATGTGATGGCCAATAAGAGGAAAGCCCCGATGATGCAGGAGACTCCGAGGAGTCCTGAGGGACTTTTTAAATATAGTCCTTATGTAGATTTCACTTTTGCGTCCCTGGAACTTTCTATGTATGATCAGTCAGTGGAGTTGTGGTATCACAGTACACCTGCTTTTTTTGAGGAGGAGCAGCGTATAGGTTGCTGTTTAACTTTGGGGTTGGATGGTTCCTTATCTGTATGTGGGGTTTATTTGACACCATAGAGACAGTATCTTCAGCAAGGCTGTTGTCTTAGCTTGGATATGTTCCGTTATGGGAGGAAATTTCTCGAAGTTAAGAAGGAACCCAAGTGACCATTGGGATGGTCTTTTAATATGTATTTTTATTTGGTTGACACTGATAACTATTTTGGGTATGTATATATAACAGTACAATGTTTGATGCATGAAAGGAGAATGTGGAAGTTGCAAGTTAAAATTTGCCATATGAGATCTTTACAAATTTTTATACTTGACCTTATCCGCTGTGTATAATAAAATTCCTATATTTTATTTATTAAGATCTTGATACGTACGCGGGTGAGTAGCTTGATGTTACTTATCCTGACCCTTTAACTTACATTAAATCCCAAATGTGAGTTGGGGGCATTAGAAGCCTTTACCTTTTCCTTCGTCTCTCGCACAACGAGAGCGCCTCTTATGGCATTTTTAGAGGGATCTAGTAAAGGGGCAGGAATGACATCGGTAATCTTAAATTCACGCCCCTGAACGAATGAGCGGTTGGGAGACGTCAAGAACCAATCTATATGTGCAGGAGACAATAGCTGATCGGTCCAAAGGTCGTTTGGGTGGTCTGTAGCCCAAGCACAGACAACATCGATCCGAGCCAGCTCTCGACGGGACAGTGGAGGCATGAAGGCCCACAGAAGTCAGTCTTCAGGGATAGGGCGCCAGATTGCCCTAATTGATAATTCCCTGGAGACCTCTCCTTGGGCAGGAAATTCCCACCCTTGACCACTGATAAAAAAGAACCTCGTGGTCCACGCCTTGGCATTGGAGTACCAACCTTCAAGCAAAGCCAAAGATTGCCCTTTCTCCTTTTTACGAAAGCCAGCCACAGAACCCTTGGTAGCCGCCCTCACATCGTAAAAGGTTAAAAACTCCCGAGTAGTCATGTTGGGATAAGGATCATGGAAGGGCTCCAGGACCATCCAAAAGATGATGCAGGCACACAGATAAACCCTCAAGGAAAAAAGGGTGAAGTTTAATCGGAGCCAGTTCCAAGAGATCCAAAATGTCGTGAAGAGGATGGCAAAAAGGAAGCTTTAACCCATGAGACAAGAGGGCTACAGAGATGGGCACCCAACCAGAGAATTCCTCATCATCACAGCATCCTAATTCAGGAGTTTTCATCACAACCGAATTCGAGATATTAAACTCCTCCCGAATCTCAGCCAAATGTTTTTCTCAGACGCTTGAGCGCCACACGTATCCATCAAATGTTGTGCCCTCAAGAATGTCAAAAGGTTGAGCCAATCCACTACCTTGGTTAGCCATGGAGTTGTAAAAGGAAAGATGGAAAGAACAAGAAGCAAGAACACTAAAGGGACAAGAACGAGAGAACGTAGAGAGTGGGTAAAATACCAGGCAGCAAAATGAATAGAAAGAAGGGAGAAAAGAGAGAGAAGAAGTATTTAAAGGAAAAGCGACTATGGAACGCCAACAGACGGGGGTATTATGACCTAATGCAAAAGCAGAAGAATAGCCGTCAGACGGAAAACAACCGTCACACAATAGCTTCCCCCCACTGCCACGTTGTTTGACGAGAAGATGGAAGGACGGCAGGCATTTGATGGTTCACAGAAAAGAACAAATACCCAGGCATCTCACAGTGGGAACCTAAACACTTAAAAGTCAAAACAAATTGAATTCTCTACGCCTCGAGACGAAGAGAATTCACAAGGTAGCTGTAGGGCCTATTTAAATCAAGAGGCCTAGAAGCCCATCAGAATGGGAGTCCATATAAGAGAAAAATAATACGGTAGGTCCAATTACTAACCCAAGAGGATGAATAAGAATAGAGCCCTGTAGAGTTACATACATAAACTAATACTTAACCCTCGTCACTTTCTGCGGAATTTCATGCAGATACGTGATCGCATCAGTTACAGGAAGATAATGTGTAAACGGAAATCATTACAAAAGATAAGCATCATCACGAGGTCTATATAAACTAGGTAACCCTCCATGAATGTGGGACCTCTCTATCTTGTTCTCAAGTTACTTCTCAATAATCGGTGAGATTACTGACTTAAGTATCGGAGATTTCTCAGGCGGGGATCGCCGGATCTTTTCAATTTCTTGCAGGTGAACGGTTGCAGGAGGGAAAGGAGACACGCCCTTAACACTATGCATTCAACAAATCTTGCATTTACAAGGCGATTTTAATTCGCTAACCTTGGGCTATTTTTTATTTTAATCATGAAACTGGTTGGACATATTTTTTTGTGCTACATATATATATATATATATATTTAATTATTTAATTGTATATATATAGTTAAATATAAAGATTCCCAACTCAAAGAAAATAAAAGATTTTCATTTATCTCAAACTTTTTCGAACAAAGATATGTACAAATAGTGATTAATCGTTGTTATTTAGCATAACTCTACCATAAAGTGTAGGGGCCAGCCACAAAGGAATAGGCTTGAGAGGTTGATAAATAAAATTTCTCATAAAAATTAAAGGTGGCTATCTCAAGGATTTCCAAGCCTTTCACATTTTGTTAGAAAGATATCTACAGCGTTAACTCCACCAACAGTTAGTAGACCAGTGACAGTCTGCCTTGCACTTCATGAAACCACAACTGTTTGCCTCAAAACCTTCTGCAGGCATTTTGCAACCTCTTCTCTTAACCCAATTGAAACTTCATGTATTACTCAATTACCTTCAATTGCGATTTAAAAGGATGTTATTATCCAATCAAATTTGGCCAAAATATAGGAACTATCGAATAATTAAGTAGAGCATGTTAACACTATAAGCCAACAAACAACTAAGTTGATGTTTCAAAACATAAAAAAAAAAATTGATGTTTGAAAATGAACAATCAAAAATCATGTTTTTTCCAAACACAATTGAGTTCACAAAGTTAGCATGTTAACACTATAAGCCAATTGACAACCAAAAAAAAAAAGCCAACTAACAACTAGGCCTGGTTTGTTTTGGGAGATGAAACCAAAAATTCCAAATTCTTCTCAAATTCATCATTACACATTTTCAAATCCCTATACAAAATATATTAAAAAATACAGATTTTTTAAATTCCAAAATCTTTTTTCAAATCTCAAAACAAAACTAATATTAAAAAAATATATTACAATAATATTTTTTTTTTTAACTTTTATCTCAAACCACGCCTAGTTGATGTTTAAAAAAAATGATGTTTGAAAATGAACTATAGAAATATCATATTCTTCACATACAGTTCGTTACTACAAATCCACAGAAGATGACCTCCATGGTCTCTATTTTTTGGGAAGGCATTTCACAAGCATTTTTGTTATATATATATAAAAAAATAAAAAAAAACTCGAGAGATCGAATAAAGATGGAATGGTCTATATGAGAATGGCTAACACCTAAAAATTGGCTAATATGCTTAATAAAAGATACTGAAGGGTTTAAAGTTTTAAACCCAAGCCTTCTCACATATAGCTTATACGTGTAAATTTCACATTGTAAACGGGTAATCTAACCTCTTAAGCAAATTAACTTGAATTCAAATCTTTGAGAAATCCTTCTATCATAACATTTCTTGGTTCTATTTTTTGTATTTATTATTATAATACTTGGTCGATTATTGGATTGGAGACATAATAGTTACCTAACACATCAACACTCCAGTCTCCACCTCTGTAGATGATTCACACCTTTGACAACGTCGTAGAACTTAAAGACGCACGACAAGAAAACTGGTTTTTCGTGGCCAACTATTCTCTGTCAAAATGAGTCTATTTTTGCAGCAAATAATCATCTTCACATCAAATAGTCTGTCACAGATACTCGTTTTTCTTGTAGTGACGTTGGCATGTGAAATATATTCTGGGCATGTGAAATATATTCAGAAACAGATATACTTATGCAATAAAATATAACATAGGAATAAATATATTTTGAAGTATGGTTATTGATTTTGAACAGATAAATCACCCAAAAACCCAAAGCTGATATACGTGTGCTAAAAAAAAATCTGAACACACACACACACACACACAAAGCATCTACATGTGCTTTCTCCAAAGAAACATTAACCTGAAAAAATTTGTGGAAACGGAGTCACTAAAGAAAAGAAAACTACCTTCATGGTGTAGTCACGTGTAATGAATTATGAACGTCTCCCCAACTTGTGTCTCCCGTGGAGGCTGATATACGTCACAAAACAGGCAACTGATAGTAAATTAAACATTGGAATATCATTAAATAAATAACAGTGGAGCAATATCATTCTTAAGTCTTTATACGCCCTTCTCTGGATTCTTATGAAAATTTTATTTAAGGAGAACCATCTATACGAATTCGCTAGCTAGGCTAATAATAGATTGATTCGGCTAGTTGCTTTCAAACCCAATGAGGTCAATCGGGCAGTATTTTTTACATCTAAAACTCTTCCTAAGGTCAAAAGCCCAAGCTGGAAAAAAAAAAACAGAGAAAGAAGGCAAAGGAAAGCGTTTATTGTTTCTATAGATTTTAAAGATCAGTTGATCATGGATCAAGCTTTTTATACAAATTCATATATATATATGAGAATCACTTTTTTCTATAGATATTTAAATTAGTATGAAAGATTATGTGATAAGATGTAGTACTTCCACTGATTATTCTCATTTTGGTGAAGACTCCTCGATCTGATTATGTCCCTTGCAGCATTACCATCTCTATTATATATATGGGGGCTTGGATATCAACGGAAGCTAGCTAACTCATTAATTTGCAAACAAGCTCTTCCATAATGGTTGTAGCTCCCTTCATTAATATGCTCTCATGAGCTTCAACCAAATTATGCTAATTGTAAGAGCCTTAATTAATTGCCTTATACCTACCTACATTCTTTATCCATCGATCAAAACCTATAGCCTCCACGGTCACCGTAATACCCATTTTCCATTGGCTGTAAAGAGAATAAGATATGTAAGAAAATATTATTATTTCATTACGCGCTATATTTTACATGTTTGTCATCTAATTTTTATGGAAAATGATAAGGGACCCATTTCGGTGCCCTGTTTTGGTGCCCGCTCCTTTTATAAATATATATTTATATATATATATATATATAATTACTTGTTATAAAACTAAAAAGGAAATACTATTGCAAGAGAAAAGAAACTCTTTTGAAACTTCCTTCTTTTTATATGTTTTCTTATGAATTTGATAACAATTGAAGCCTATATTTATAGGCATTGATATTACTATGTAAGTTACTATACAAGTCACTATGCAAGTCACTATGCAAGATTTAAAATAATAGTGGTTGGGTCATTCACATAATTTTGATGGTGAGACAGGGGGCGGCAGCCGCCCCTTCAATAATCTTCGTTCATTATACTCCCCCTTGAATGACCACCTATAAAGAATCTACCTCGTTAAAACCTTGTCAAGGAAAATCCAGTGGGAAGAAAAATCAATGGCGAAGGAAAAAAAGTATAGTCTGCTTATGTATCCATAAGTGCTTTAAAATTGCCTCATTAAAATCTTGCAAAGGAAAACCCAGTGGGACAAAACCTTAGTGAAGGAGAAAGAGTATACAATCAGCACAAATCTTCAGGACATTTACTCCCCCTGAAAAGTGCATGACGATAGATCTTTGATTCTTCGCATTCCAATGTTATGCACAATCTTCTTGAATGTCGCAGTTGGTAATACCTTTGTGAATAAATTTGTCAGATTATCACTAGATCGTATCTGCTTGACATCAATTTCACCTTTCTCTTGAAGTTCATGAGTATAAAAGAATTTAGCTGAAATATGTTTGGTTCTGTCACCTTTGATATATCCTCCTCTGATTTGAGTGATACAAGCAGTATTATCTTGATATAAAATTGTTGGGCTATCATTAATCATTGGAATATCACAATTTTCTTGGATATGTTTGATCACTGATTTTAGCCAAATACATTCTCGACTTGTTTCATGAATTGAAATTATTTCTAAGTGATTTGAAGAAGTAGCAGATAGCGTCTGCTTAACAAATCTCCATAATATGATAGTATCTCCATAAGTAAATAAATATCCAGTTTGATATCTACCTCTGTGTGGGTCTGAAAGATAACCTACATCTGCATGCCCAATCAATTGTGGACTTGGATCAATAATCTCATATCAACCATACTATAAAGGTAATGAAGGACATGTTTAATACCATTTCAATGCTTTCGAGTTGGTGCATAACTATATCTTGTAAGCAAATTAACTGAGAATGTAATATATGGTCGAGTACAATTTGCAAGATACATCAAAACTCCAATTTCACTGAGATATGGTACTTCAGGACCAAGAATTTTTTCATCGTCATCACAAGGATGGAATGAATCATTCTTCACATCAAGTGTTCGAACAATCATTGGAGTACTCAGAGGATGAGCTTTGTCCATATAAAAATGTTTCAGGACTTTCTCTATATACATGGACTGATGAATAAAAATTCCATTTGGCAAGTGCTCAAGCTGCAAGCCGAGACAAAGTTTTGTTTTGCCAAGATCTTTCATTTCAGATTCATTCTTTAAATATGTAGTGGTTTTTGAGATCTCTTCAGGAGTTCCCACAATATTTAAATCATCAACATAGACTGCAATAATGACAAATCTGGATTCTGATTTCTTAATAAAAACACATGGGCATATAGGATTATTCTCAAATCCTTCTTTCAATAAATATTCACTTAGGCGATTATACCATATGCGTCCAGATTGCTTCAACCCATATAAAGATCTTTATAGTCTTATAGAGTACATATTTCTATATATACTTGTAGATGTTTCAGGTATTTTATATCTTTTAGGGATTTTCATATATATGTCATAGTCTAAAGATCCATATAAATATGTAGTGACCACATCTATCAACCGCATTTCTAATCCTTTTGTAACAATTAGACTAATCAAAAATCTAAATGTGATTCCATCTATAATGTGAGAATATGTTTTTTCATAATTAATCTCGGGTTTCTGTAGGAAACCTCGTGCGACAAGCCGTGCTTTGTACCGCACAATTTCATTTTTCTCATTACGTTTTCGTACAAATACTCACTTATATCCAACAGGAATTACACCTTTTGGTGTTTGGACAATAGGTCCAAATACTTCTCGCTTTGCTAGCGAATTTAATTCAGCTTCAATGACTGCTTTTCATTTTGGCCAATCATTTCTACGTCGACATTCTTCGACAGTTCTTGGTTCACTTTCTTCATTACTTATAGTAATGTCAATGGCCATTTTATATGAAAATATATTGTCGACAACAGTTTTATTTCTACGTATAATTTCTCCAGTATTCATGAAATGTATTGAGATCTCATTATTTTCAGGTACCTGTTCCTCTTCAGGGAAAAACATTTTATAAAACACCTCTTCAGGATGTCCCTTTTCAGGGGATTTTGGGATAGAAGATTTAACCTTTTCTAGAGCATCATTTATATTTTTAGCCTGTATTGTGGGTATTGGTTCTTCAGGAACACAAAATTTATTTTGTATCTTTTTCCTTCGGGGAGTTTTATCTTTTTCCACCAATAGGTCTTCTACGCTTCAGGCATGTCTTAGACTCACCTATTGTTGTTTTGACAATTTGTCCTTCAGGGACTTCAATCCTTGCTGGAGCATTAACAACATGAATATAAGATTTTACTACACCTTTAATGTCAGTAAATACATCTGGTAATTGATTTGTAACACTTTGTAAATAAATAATCTTCTGAACTTCTAATTTACATTTATTTGTAGGATGATCAAATTGAGACATGGCTTTAATATCCCAACTAATTACTTGTCGTGCTTCAGGCACTGACTTTTCGTTACCCATTAATGGAAAAGTGGATTCGTCAAAGTGACAATTTTCGAAACGTTCTTTAAACATATCCCCTATAAGGGGCTCAAGATATCTGATAATAGATGGATAATCAAAACCAACATATATCTCAAGTTTACGTTGATAACCTATTTTTGTACGCTGTGGAGGTGTAATTGGAACATATACAACACATCTAAAAGTACGAAGATGGAAAATATTTGGTTGTTGACCGAATGCAAGCTGTAGTGGAGAATATTTATGATATGCAGATGGTCTAATGCGAATTAATGATGCTGTATGAAATATAGCATGTCCCCAAGCCGAAACAAGAAGTCTTGATTTCATAAGTAAAGATCTAGCGATTAGCTGAAGCCTTTTAATAAAAAATTCAGCTAAACCGTTTTGAGTATGTATATGGGCAACAGGATGTTCAACATTTATTCCTATTGACATGCAATAATCATAAAAAACTTGAGATGAAAATTTACCTGCATTATCTAATCGAATGGTCTTAATTGGATACTCAGAAAATTGTGCTCGTAGTTTGATTATCTAACCAAGAAGTCTAGCAAATACAACATTTCTAGTGAAAAGCAGACAAACATGTGACCATCGACTAGATACATCATTCAAAACCAAAAAGTATCTAAATGGTCTACTTGATGGATGAATAAGCCCACATATATCTCCGTAAATCCTTTGTAAAAATGATGGAAATTCAACAATAACTTTTGAGGGAGATGATCTGATAATAAACTTATCTTGAAAACATGCAGAGTAAGGAGATTCATTGGGTAGAAATATCTTTTGATTCTTTAAGAGATGCCCATGCGAATTTTCAATAATTCGTCTCATCATTATAAATCCCGGATGTCTAAGACGATCATATCAAGTCATAAATACTTTGGGGTCAATGCACTTCTAGTGTATTACTACATGATTCAATTGTTCTCATTTTTGTATAATACAATCCAGAATATAGAGCAGACAGTTTTTCTAATACGAGCTTCTGGCCCGATATTATTTTAGTAATAAGAAGATGCTCTTTACTACTTTCATTGGTCGTTTCAATATGGTAATCATTACAACGTATATCTTTGAAACTCAATAAATTTCTTCTGGATTGTGAAGAAAATAGAGCATCATTAATACAAAATTTGGTGCCATTAGGCAACACAATATAAGCTCTTCCGGAGTCTTCAATTAAATCTGATGAACCTGATATGGTATGGACATAGGCTTTGCTTAGTGTTAGATTTTGAAAATATTTTTTATCTTTGAGAATTGTGTGAGTTATATCACTATTAGCAGACATATATCTTTATCATTCAACTCAGAGATAAAAAACTCATCAATGTGATCCATGATTTTACAAAATATACAAAACTTTTATTACAGATAATAGAAAGAAAATACATTAATTGAGTGAAACACTTCCATCTCCAATTAAGTGGTCAATTCTACCTTCAGGATGATTAAAGAAATCAGAGACATCAAGATGAGTAACATTTACATCTACTGAATCTAATAAATCATCTGATGGTTCTACTAAATTTGCTTTAATTCTTTAATTCTTTTTAATAGATGCTTGATATAAATCAGCTAAGTGCCTGGCTGTACGACGGGTACGTGACCAATGTCCTGTCATTCCACATTTATGGCACACCTCTTCACTTCTCCTTGAAGAATGATTCTGAAAATTTTTACCCATTTCTGAATTGTACCACTTCTAATGATACAGTATATTATTATTATCCATTTTACTGTGGTCACCTCTGGGACCAATATTTCTATAATTTCTCCTACCACGTCCACGCCACTGATTTCTTCTAAAGGATGCACCATTCACTTCTGGGAATGATGCAAAGCTATTATCATTCACTTCAGGGAATGATATTGAGCCAGTAGGGCGTAACTGATGGTTTTTTAATATGAGCTCATTGTTCTGCTTAGCTACTATAAGACATGATATAAGTTCAGAATATTTCTTAAAATTTTTCTCTGGATATTGCTGCTGCACGAGCACATTAGAGGCATGAAAAGTAGAATAAGTCTTCTCTAGCATATCATCATCAGTGATTTTTTCATCGCATAATTTTAGTACTGAATTTATTTTAAAAAGTGCGGAATCTTTCTCACTAACACTTTTATAATCTTGCAACCTCAGGTGCAACCATTCATAACGAGTTCTTGGGAGGATGACAGTTTTCTAGTATTCATACCTCTCCCTTAAAATGTTCCACAAAATATAGGGATCTTTTATTGTAAGATATTCAGTTTTTAATTCTTAGTAAAGATGGTGCCGAAGAAAAATCATTGCTTTAGCACGGTCCTGCAGGGACATTTAATTTCCTTCTTTAATTGTTTTGCCCAAGTTCATCCCATCAAGATGGATTTTAGCATCAATAATCCATGCTAAATAATTTTCCCCAGAAATATCAAGAGCAACAAATTCCAATTTTGTAAGGTTTGTCATTTTTGAGGAATAAGACCACTAGTTTCAAAATTGATAGAACCTTCATGCTGATAACGTGTTATAAAACTGAAAATGAACTACTATTGTAAGAGAAAAGAAACTCTTTTGAAACTCTCTAAAACTTTCTTCTTTCTATATGTTTTGTTATGAATTTTATAACAACTAAAGCCCATATTTTATAGACCTTGAAATTACTATGTAAGTTACTATACAAGTCACTATGCAAGATTTAAAATAATAGTGCTAGGGTCATTCACATAATTTTGAAGGTGGGACAGGGTGAGGCAGCTGCCCCTCCAATAATCTTCGTTCATTACATTACTTTAATTCTTATAAAATTGATGGTTCAATATTGGAGAACCATAAAGACACCAGGACTCAACAGAATTTAAAACAACACTACAACAAGGTACGTGCACTGACACTGAGTAACATGAATGGTAAATTCATATTGAACACCTCACTCTTCACTCCAGAGCCATGCAAAATAAGCCAAGTCATGCCACATCAACCACCAACTTAACACAGACTAAGCAAGATGACACCACATCAGCAACACACCTAGGACGCTTAGAAGATTTTCTCTTTAAATTCATATATGTAAATTTGTTGTAATTCTCTGATTGGTTGTACTAAAGTTAGCTTGGAATATTCTAACCAACTCTGCAATTATCTCTGCACCATCGCACCCATAAGGTGCTTGCTGTAATGCGCAGACCAGCTAGACCATGGCTACCACATGCCTATAAATACATTATTGTTCATACAATTCATTTAAATGAGAAATATACATTTACAGAGCATTTTTGGTTGTCTTCCTCTTGAAACTTATCATGGTATTAGAGAATAAGTCTATTCATCTAGGCCGGGTTGTACCTGGCCCGATTTAAAATTTTCTTTTTTTCTTAATATTTTTGTATTTTTTTTTTTAAGGTTTAAGAAAATTTCAAATCTAGGTTCCGTATTCCCAAATTCGGAATCCGGATAAACACCCCTATCAGAGAAGAACCTTGACTAACGTCTTCTCTTCATGGCTGGTGAACACTCTTCCCCTTCTTTTTCTTTTCCTCTACACAAAGATCACACTTCCACTTTTCAACTTCCAAGCAATTTCTCCCATATCGTTTCTGTAAAACTTGGCACAGACAACTTCCTTTTATGGCATGCCCAAATTATTCCTTACCTCCATGGCCAAGAGCTCTATCACTTCATTGATGGTCCCTTTCCTCCTCCTCCTCCCATCCCACCAACCTCATCTCCATCCTAAACCCCTTCGTCTCAACCCTCCACAAACCCTACCTATCTTCAATGGAGACACATAGACTAACTCCTACTCAATGCTCTTCTTTCATCACTCACCGAACATGTTCTTGCCCAGGTCATCTCCTCTCATACATCCAAATAACTTTGGGTCAATCTTGACTCCATGTTCACTTCTCAATCACAAGCCAAAATTTTCCAAATTCGTCATCAGGTCACCAACATAAAAAAGGGGTCTCTCTTAGTGACTGACTTCTATCGCAAAGTCAAGTTATTTTCCGACACAACGACTGCAGTAGGTGAGCCCTTAAGAGACTCAAAAATTGTCTCCTACATTCTAAACGGACTCAGGTCTGAGTTTGAAGCATTTGTCATCTCTGTTTCTACCCGAGCCACTCCAATCTCCTCTAATGAACTCTTCAACCTCCTGCTCACATATGAGAGTCGGCTTTTCCTCACCTCAACTCAGCAAGTTTTGCTTCCTACTCCTTCCATGTATCTCACAACATCCACACGAAACCGTGCATCTCGAGGCAACTATTGCGGTGGTCATTCTAGCTCACGCAGTGGTCGCAACAGAGGTGGACGTCTTCCACTCCCATTCAATTCCTCTCAGCAACAACGTCCAAAACCAACCTCTCAAATATGCAATAAAATGGGCCAAATAGCACTGCAGTGCTATTATCGGTTCGACAATGCCTATCAACATTCACCATCTTCTCTCACCACTAATTACACAACATTCCAAGCAACACTTGACAAATAATGGTATCCAGACTTAGCTGCCACAAACCATATCACCTCTGATGTCCAAAATCTGAACCTCTCAACCGATCCTTACATGGGCAATGAACAAATCAAGGTCGGTGATGGCAGTGCTCTACAGATCTCTCATCTTGGTGACTCTCTTCTACCCTCCTCTAAATCTACTTTTCTCTTATGTAACCTTCTATGTGTTACCAACTCCATGCAGAGCAGATGCAATAGTAGATCATCAAGTTGATAATAGTCTGAAGCTGTAATTGTCAAAGATCAAGACAAAAAGTATATAATTGAAGAGAAATAATGGATTAAAGCATTCAAAATTAAAAAATTAACAAAATGAATGAGTAAATAGACAGACCAGTACTACTAAATCAAAGCATGCGTGCAAGCGTAGAAGTATCACGAAAAGCAAAGAATGTCTCTACTACCAAAAAGCAAATTTAAGTATCCAGTTTATTTTTTATTTAAGCAAAGGGTGCAAGAAAATACTTCAACAACTTTATTCAACTTCTCCCTCACATTCAATAACAGTTGAGAAAGGCCACCGTCCCATTTGTAAAATTTCAGTTCCTTCTTGTTCACAATCTTTTCTGCTACCTAAATCTTATTCTCAATATTCAAAGAACGGCGAGAAGACTATGGAGAATGTAAAATCTCGCGCACGAGAGAGAGAGAGAGAGAGAGAGTCGCGAAAGTGGAAAAAATTAGGCACGGTGTAATGAATAATTTAGGGTAAGTTTATTTCCAACGAACAAAACTCGTCGAAAATAGTGAATAATGTCTGGAATTTTGCTGCATTGCCATAAGATGTGATCCAAAATTAAAAATATACTATAATTCTGGCGATAATTCTGTCATAAAAAATAAAGTAGTCCTATTTGCTTCTTTTTTTTTTTGTAGTGGCAATATTGCCATAGTTCGTGTATAGGATACTTTGACAGAATTGAGGATATTATTTAGTTGTTATTTTTGTTTTACCTATTAAATGAACTAAGTAGAGAATGTTGAATTTTTAGCTTCTCCTAGAAGACCTTTTGTCTTTTCTAAGGTGATTTATTTCATCTATCAAGCATAGGTAATTGCCTTTAATAAATAAAGCGGTTGACCTTAAGTAGTATTTCTATGGATAAAATTATGAGCGTAATTCAACAGTTGTATGAGTAATACGTAAGGCTCCCCAATTCTGTCAAGCCTCATTTTAGATCACAAAATTTTTATATTGTACTGAATTGAACTCATATGAGTTTAACAACCAAATGGGACCAATTTTCTGCTCAAGCCTCTGGTTTTATAGGGTCGCGCCCGCCATGATGGACCGGATTATTGCTGTGTTGGAGAGTAGTTTCACACCGCTTCTCGCTTCATTCTACTCAAAGATTGACTGCTAACTTGAGACATAATAATTAGATTGCAGAATTCTGGATGAACAATTAAGAAATGCGTTTGGTTTGCACAAACAGTAACGTATCCCATAGACCACTTGACGTCTTGCGTGGGCAGCTTTAAAGTAAAGGCAGGCAGTGCTAAACTTTCTTTTAAACCAAACCAGAAGAAAAGGATGGAAAAAGTTGGAGTAAACTCCGAAAGTGGCACCAACGCGGATGGAAACAAGAAGTCAGCCCTCCACTCCTCGCTTCTCCGAAAGTATTTGGCTCGGCAAGAGTATTTCCTTTTTATTTGATGATCAAGCACGAGAGAATGCAAGCAGAGTTGTGGGGACCCCGTAAGTACTTTTGGAAGGGAAGAGTTGATCATACGTACTTGATGTGGTGTACTTTAACTTCTCAACGATGACATTCGATAAAAATTATAAGCATTAATGACATTCGGTTAAAAATTATAAGTATTGGCATTGATATGCATCCCACGTCCATCATTAAAATAAATAATTGACTTAATTGTATGTCACCTCAATGAGGTTACGTGGCTGTTACATTTAAATTTTCATGAATAGAATTTTAAGCTATCGTGGAATCATATGATCCAGATATCATTCTCGAAATTTGACCGTCGGATTGAATAACCACTACCACCAAACGCATTAATATTTCTATTCCCAAGCAAATCCTTAAATAATTTAACTAGCTTGGTTATCAAATCCTTTTTAACTCACTTCATTTCATTATTACAATTTTTTTAAATTTTTATACAAAATATAATAAATAATTCAATTTTTTCAACTCCCAACACACTCATAATATTAAAAATTAATATTCTAACAACATTCAAACCCACCTATTTTTATCAATAGAATTTTAAGCTATCGTGGAATCATATTATCCAGATATCATTCTCGAAATTTGACCGTCGGATTGAATAACCATTACCACCAAACACATCAATATTTCTATTCCCAAGCAAATCCTTAAATGAATAATAATATTATTATAGTTTACTCCCTACTTTATCAAACTCTTCAATCGATTACTACTCTCATATATTTTTCCCAGAAAATCAAGGAGGGCATTCTCCTTCCAAAGATAACCAGGGGTTGTCGCACTTATTTTAGATCACTAGATTTTTGTATTGGACAATGCTAGGGTGCACAAATATAACTTAAATTTTTTGTTTTTTTGTTTTCTAAATATTTTTTAAACATTTTTTTTTTTTTGAAGGGAGAAAAATTCTTATTTATTTATAATCTTATAGGATGAATACAATGAAGAAAATCCTTTAAAGTAATGCTCTCCTCAGAGTGATTTAAACCATCCTTAGCAAGATTGTGAGCTACCGTATTACAAACTCTAGAGACATATCGAACAGACCCATGGGGCCATTGGAGCTTCAAATTGCGAACATCTTGAATAATCATTCCCGTAGAGTTTAAGCAAGTATCGTCTCCATTTATCTCCTTAACCACCGCTTGTGCATCACCTTCAAAGATTACATGTGCCAGGCCAATATTTTTGCAAAATAACATAGCTTTTAGGACTGCAATCGCTTCCAACATTTTTGGGTCTGGAAAACACTCTTTTTGAGATCTCAATGTTCCGGCGATTATTAAGAAACAATAAAAAATATAAATTGACACATTTAATGGACATATTAAAAAATCATACAATCATTTTCCCTTTATATTTTGCGACCGTCTCTAGATTTATGAGTAAAGACGGAAGATTTCTATTTGGACCGGCGGAGGCAAGAGGAGAAAAATGTTGGTGTACAATCTATATACTCTACGATGTCTGCGTGGAAGGAAGAAAAATTCAATGCTAGGATTATTTCCACGCGATTGTTGCCTTCACTAAAAAGAAAAAGAATACAAAAAAGCGTAATCCTTATCGACTCTTTTAAAAAAAAAAAAAACCCAAACTAAAACAAAATAAACAGAGAAAACGAGCCTAACCCAAGTTCTACATGCGAAGTTTAAATCAAACAACCATACACCACACCAATTATGGACTAACATTTTATCAAGCCACGTCAGATTTATCTGTGAAATTATTTTTGCATAATCACCTCAAGAATAGAATATTTTCCTCTCATTAATGAAGCATTAGCGAGGAGAGAGCTCAGTAATTGATGCCTCATTTTGTGATGCCTGGATAGAGCTCCCTTTGGATCTCTCCTCTGACTGATCTGTGATCCTTACGCTACGCTGCCATCAAGATGACATCTCAGATTCCATGTTAGTGTGCATATAAAATGCAGGTTGTGAAGGCAATGGAAGAGTGGAGGAGTAGCTATTGAGCATGACAACCACTGATGCCATGGTTGGTCTGTCAGCTACATTTTCTTGAACACATAGTAATCCAATGTGGATGCATCTCATTACTTCACTTGTTGAGCCAGGCTTCATTGTCGGATCTACAATATTTAAAGCTGCGTTCTCCCTCCAGTTTCTCCATGCCTGTATAGATATAATACAAACAGACAGACAATATCAGAGAGAAGAATATTCTATTTTTGTATTTTGTTTTTGTGCAAAGACTAATGTTATAGCAATTATTGAAAAATTAAGGAAAATGCACGAGCAATGATTCTTACAAAGCTTAGGAGATCCTCCACATTCTCCCCACTTCGGAAGCAATTGATCTTTTGTCCACTCAATATCTCTAATACTAACACACCAAAACTATAGACATCGGACTTCAATGAAAAATGTCCATGCATTGCATACTCTGGAGCCATATATCCACTGCACATTAACATCATTAAGGAATCATAAGTTTAGCTTGAATAACAATAGATATTTATATAATTAGAATACTACACCTACAAAAAAATTATACAAAAATAATTACACAAATTGACGTGGCCCAATGTAAGTCATCACATTTGCATTACAAGTAATTTTACAATTCGACAGACCATGTCAAGATACATCAGTTTGTGATTGTGAAATTATTTTTATGTAATCACTTTCTGACTAGAGTATTTCTCCCCTAATTATCGTTAACCTCTCAATTTTATCTCTATCTTGGAAATGCAATAATCCTTACTTAGTATGTTAACCAGCTTATTTCTATGATGCAAATGTAAATATTAGCTGATCTTCTCAATTGTGATACTTACTAGGTCCCCACAATTCTGCTTGTGTTCCCTTGCGTTTCATCTAATGCAAACAATCTTGCCATGCCAAAGTCTGAAATTTTTGGATTCATATCTGCATCTAGAAGGATATTGCTGGCTTTAAGATCGCGATGAATAATACGAAGTCGAGAATCTTCATGAAGATATAGAATCCCTCGAGCAACACCTCCTATGATTTTATACCGTCTTTCCCAATTCAAATGTCCACGTTTGCTTGGATCTACATATCCAAGAAAATTAGAAATTTGTAAATGCTTCATGCAATTAAGTAAACATGCATGGGAGAACAAATTTCAACAAAACTTACCGAAAAGGAAGTGATCAAGGCTTGTATTTTCCACAAATTCGTATACTAAAAGCCTTTCCTTTCTTTCCAAGCAGAAGCCAAGGAGCCTAACCAAATTACGGTGCTGAAGTTTGGCAACCAACAAGACCTCATTCTTAAATTCTGAATCCCCTTGTCCGGAATCTCTTGTTAATCTTTTCACGGCTATAATCTGTCCATTGGAGAGTTTACCCTGATAATATACAAGAGTGAAATAAGCATGAGAACCGTTAGAAAAATGGAGAATTAACTTGATTTAATTAACTAATTATTGATACCCCTATGTAGAAGATTATATGTAAATTACCTTGTAAACAGCACCAAAACCACCTTGTCCGAGCTTATTTGCTTCAGAAAAGTTATCTGTCGCAAGGCTAATAGTGCCAAAATCAAACTGCAATGATTCCACGCTTCTAATTTCATCCACATGATGACCTTCGGTACATGAGTAACATGCCAGCATTTAATAAATCAACTGAGTTCATTCTTATTAAGAGGCAACAAAAAAGAAATTAAAAATTAAAATAATATAAGCCTACATTGATGAACAGTACCAATCCGATCGTTTAAACAAAACCTAATTTCCATTATAAAATAAACCTGAAGAAAAGGACTAATTATAGATAGAGAAATGATATGTGCTTATTGACTATTTCTTTCTCATTTTTGGCTATAAATTTAAAACATTTATATATCCTTGATATATTTTAAAATATTATAGAATTAATTTTCCTATATTAATTAATAAGTGCCCAAAAAACATATGCCCATGACAGCATACGAATGTTAATTCTTCCTGCCTGCTTTACACATACATCCTGCAAATTAATGCATATATGGACTATCGTATCTGTTGAATCACGGATAAAGCCTAAGCTTTCAAGAATAAAATAACAAAACTGAATCATGCTAGTACTTACTTTCAATTTTCTCCCTTGGCCTCCTCACTCTTAAATAAAGGCAGACGAAGATGATTAGTAGTACCACAAAAGCAACAGTTGGCACAACTATAATGATGACAGTCCGAGATGTGTTGCTATTGCTTTCTGCAAATTATAAACAAAGGCGCCCTATGTTAATCACAAATATCAGATTATTCCTGGAAATATTTAGATCAGCACTCCCAATGTATTATATTGTAAAACTCTACATATAATAATTTTTGTAAAATTTAAGAAAATAATTTAATATAACTCATCTAATAGATTATGTATTTTTTAATTAATTCACATATTGTTACAGTACCATATCTACATTTATGAAATACTATTCACACTTATATAAATAGTTAATTCATCTCTCTCTCAAAGAAATCTAATATTTAGTTAGTCTTTCTCTCAACCGTCAAAGGGTGATTGGAAGAAGAAAGAGAATAGTCTTTTTTTCTTGCACGAGTGGGAGAAAAAAGGTGAAGTTCCTGCTTGCTAGGGCAGGAAGAAAGGTACGATGGAGGAGATTGCTAAGGTGTGGAGTAGGTTACAGCTTAATGATGAATAGAATAAACCCATTGATGTTCGAGGAGGGAAGCAAGATAGTGTGCGAAGGAAAGGAGAACAAAGTATGCTGGGGAAAGTTTGTGCAACTAGGCGAATCAGTAAAGAAACAGTGAAATCGACTATGGAGAAGATATGGAAGGTTAGTAAACCATTGAGTTTTGAAGAAATAGGAATGAATTGTTTTGTGATTACATTCGCAAATGTGAGAGATAAAAATAGAGTTCGTGAAGGATGCCCATGATTGTTCGATAATTACTCTGTTCTGAAGGATTTTGAAGGGGAAATTCAAACGAATAGCCTGAATTTTGATTATGAGAATTTATGGATTCAAATGCATAATCTCCTGCTTGGATACATGAATAGGAAGGGGGGACGGAGATTGGTAGTTCTGTCGGGGAGGTGATTGAGATTGATGTGGATGAGGATGATTTGGCATGGGGACAGTGTTTGAGCGTGAAGATTGCTTGCAAGTTGAAGGTTCCTTTGGCCAGGGGTAGAACTGTAAACATTGAAGGAGGTTAGATCTGAGTGCTTTTTCAGTATGAGAAGTTACCTAGGATGTGTTTCTGATGTGGTTCCATTGTTCATGGTAAGGATGGATGCTTTGTAGAGGGGAATTCAAATGTGGATCAGTACGATACCTGGTTGAGAGCTATCATATCGAACAAGCCATTGCATCCGTGAAATGAGAGGAAAGGAAAGGGAATTGAAGGTATGGAAGGGGAGAAGGAGGTGAGGAGGGATGATGAATGGGAGAGCAGTGTAAGAGAGGAAGAGGTATTCACTATAATATCTGAAAAGGCAAAGTGTGAGGTGGCCAGTATGGTAAGCAGAATTTATAGGCTACAGTGGAAGAACTGAGGAGGGAAAAAGAAAGTCTGGCAGTAGTCCTCATTGGTAATAGTCTGGTTAAATCAGAACAAGTGAAAGAGGTAAATCAGCCCTTAGCTGAGGAGCCTAAAGCAACAGGCATTTCCACAGAAAACAGAAGGAGCTGGAAGAGGAGAGCTTGAGGGAAGAACCAGGTTAGTGTGGTATGTCTTTCTAATCTTAATTCTAAACGTTCATTAATTGATGAAGATGAGGATATGTTGGTGGAAGTAGGAGGAAGGAAGATGAGGAGAGTGGAGGGAGCAGAGCCTGTTGATGATCTCTGTGAGGTAGAGGCTGTGATGCAGCCCCACCTAGCCTCATGAAAATCATTAGCTGGAACTGTCGAGGGCTTGGCAACCCTCGGACGGTATATGACCTTCACCTGATGGTGAAGGATAAGCAGCCAAATGTAGTTTTCTTAATGAAAACTAAGATGCAAGGAGGAATGGTGGAGAATTTGGAGGGGAAGTTAAATATGGAGGGTTGCATTGCTATAAATTCGTTGGGGGAAAAAAGGTGGAATTGCCATGTTCTGGAAGACAGAAAATTTAGTAGAATTTTTGAATTACTCACACTGGCATGTCAGTGTTTTAGTAAAAGGGGAAGGCAGCAGGGGTGATTGGGTCTTTACAGGGTTTTATGGTCACCCTGATGTGCAGAAAAGAGTGTTGTCTTGGTCTCTTTTGGCAAAAATAAAATCCTCAAGTCAGTTTGCTTGGTGTGTAGCTAGGAATTTTAATGAGATTCTTGTTCAAGCTGAGAGGTGAAAAGCAGATGACTCAGTTTAGAGAGGCTTTGGAAGTTAAGGCACTCGGATGACACATTTACAAAAAAAAGGTTGGATCGATGTGTGGCACACAATCTTTGCAGGTCAATGTTCAAGGAGGTGAGGGTGGAAGGAATGTCGGGAAGAAGTTCTGATCATTTACCCATCTTACTCTCTATGAAGGAGAGCAAGCAACAGAAATGGAGGAGATGTTTCCCTTTCAGATTTGAGGCCAGTTGGATTAAAGAGGAAGATTGTGAAGGGCTTGTTAGAAAAGGGTGGAATAGAAGGGAACTGATTGTTGATCCCATTAGAAGAGTAACTTCTTTGCTGGAAATTTGCAGAAATGTTTTTGTAGGGTGTTTCAGGAGGAAGGATAGAGAAAGAGTTAAGAAGATTGAAATTCTAACTGGGAAAATTCAAGAGTTGCAGGAAATAGAAAGCCTAGAAAATACAGAAGAACTCAGAAACCTTCAGAGAAATGTAGGATTATTGCTTGAGAAAGAAGATAATAAATGAAAACAAAGAGCTAAGAGGAACTGGTATAGTTTGGGAGACAAGAACACAAAGTTCTTCCATGCATGTGCCAGTCAAAGAAAAAAGAAGAATCAACTTGATTCGGTGACAGATTCAAGGGCTAATTTGTGGGAGGATCAAGAAGGAATTGCTGAAGCTTTTAGGCTACATTTTATTGAAGTTTATAGAACTGCTAACCCCTCTAGAAGCATTATTACCAACTGTTTGAAGGCAATAAATACTCGAGTGACTACAGAAATGAATCAGTTCCTGCAGAAGCCTTTTACAAGGGAGGAAGTGGTAGAAGGTTTGAAGTATATGGGCCCTTTAAAGTCCCTAGGACCAGATGGGTATGGGGCATGTTTTTATCAGTCTTTTTGGGAAATTGTAGGTGATGATGTGTGTGAAGCAGCCTTGAGATTTCTGAATGAGAGTAGAATGTCAACAGGACTCAATCATACCCATATTGTTTTAATTCCCAAAGTACAAGAGCCTACATCAGTCAATGATTTTAGACCAATCAGTCTACGCAACGTGATGTATAAAATCATGGCAAAAACCCTTGCAAACAGGCTTAAGAAGGTGCTGTGTGAAGTGATATCCAAAAACTAGAGTGCTTTTGTCCCTCATAGGCTCATAACAGATAATATAATTACAGCATATGAAATGTTACATTCAATGCAAACCAGACAGAAGGATAAGGTTGGAAGTATGGCTTTAAAGTTGGATATTTCCAAGGCTTATGATAAAGTAGAATGGCCTTTTTCTAAAGGAAGTTATGCAGAAATTGGATTTTTGTAATAAGTGGGCCCCTTTGATGATGGAATATGTGTCGACTGTGTCGTATGCAGTTTTGACTAATGGAAGCCCGAGTAAGATAATTCATCCAACTAGAGGATTGAGGCAGGGAGATCCTATCTCTCTCCTTACCTTTTTCTTCTATGTGCTGAGGGGCTTGATGCCATGTTTAACCATGCTGAAATTGAGAAGGAATTGAAGGGAGTAGCAGTGGCTAGGGGAGGCACAAGGGTGACTCACTTACTTTTTGCTGATGACTGTATAATTTTTGGCAAAGCAAGCTGGATTGAATGGAGGAGAATTATGAGTATTTTGGAACTCTATGAGCAGGCCTCTGGTCAGTGTCTAAACAAGCAAAGGACCACTGTTTTCTTCAGTCCAAATGCCAAATCTAAAGTGAAAGCAGGGATCTTGAGGCAGCTAGGGGCAAGGCAGATTTCCAGTTGTGAAAAGTATTTGGGTTTGCCAATTCTAATTGGTAGATCAAGATATAATTCTTTTATGGGAATAAACGATAGAGTTTGGCAAAGGGTCAATAATTGGAAGCATCAATTTATATCTCTTGCTGGGAAAGAGGTTTTGCTGAAAGCAATGATTCAAGCAATACCAAACTATCATATGAATGTTTTCAAACTGCCTAAGAGATTGTGTAAGGAAATTGCAGCTATCATGGCTAAGTTTTGGTGGGGTTTTAAGGAGAATGACAAGAAGATACAATGGAAGAACTCGACAAAGATGGGAGTATCAAAGGCTGAAGGAGGGTTGGGGTTCTGAGAGCTGGAGAGTTTTAATAATGCTCTATTAGCTAAGCAGTGTTGGTGAGTATTCACAAATCCCCATTCTTTGGCTGCTCTTGTGTTAAAAGATAAATACTTCAGCCATTCTGATTTGCTTTGTGCAAAACTGGGTCACAGGCCATCTCTAATTTGGAAAAGTTTGTGGGGTTCTTTGGGATTACTGAAAGAAGGTCTGGCATGGAGAGTGGGGACTGGATATGATATCAAGATTTGGGGTGATAGATGGATTCCTACGCCTATAACTCACTATGTTTAATCCCCTATTTCTGTGCTAAATGCTGATGCTAGGGTCAGTGATTTAATTGATCCTATACATGGTGCATGGAAGACAGAATTGGTGAGGGAGATTCTGGAGGAGAGTGAAGCTAAGGCAGTGTGTAACCTTCCTTTAAGCAAACAGATTTGGATTCTTACTAAAGATGGCTTATTCAATGTTCAAAGTGCATATTATTTGGAGGTAGGCAGGAAAAGGAGGGAAGTATCATCATTGCATGGATTTGATTGGAAATTGTTATGGAATTTGAATGTTCCAGGTGTTGTTAAAGTCTTCCTTTGGAAGGCCTTACAAGATTATTTACCACCAAGGAAAATTTTGAAGAGAAGGAAGGTAGTGGACTGTGATATCTACCCTATTTGTAACAGTGAAGGGGAATCTATAACATATGTGTTATGGAGTTGTAGAGGAGCTATGGATGTATGGACTTAGCAGAGGAGTCCCCTTCAGAAATGGTCCAATTATGAGGTACCACTCATTGATTTATGGGGCGGTTTCTTGGAAAAATTACCTAAGGGTGAGCTAGAATTGGTAGCAGTGATTATGAGAGGAATTTGGTTTCGAAGGAACACTTTTATTTCTGAGAAGAAATTTAATAGTCCGAGAACAATTTTTGAGCAAGCAACAAAGTCACTTGAAGAGTACCAGTTGGCTCAAGTTCCAAGTCAGAGAAGTGAGGTGAGGCCTACTATAAGCAGAGTGGGTTGTAAGTGGAAAACTCCTTGTGGTACTAGAGTTAAAGCTAATTGGTATACTGTTTGGAAGGAAATAGGGAGTAGGGTGGGAATTGGGGTGGTGATTAGAGATGACAAAGGTGAGGTGTTTTTTCTTTGTTGCTTGAAGGAAGGTTGCTATAGTCTGATGTTAGCTGAGCTCCAATATGAAGCTATATGCAGAACTCCACTTTGAGTATGTTACATTTGAAGGGGATGCGTTAAATGTTGTAAGAGCAGTAAATATTTACTGCAACAGAAAGTTGGGAATGGCACAGTCAAATAGTGGAAGATTTGAAGGAAATTTTAAGGAATAGGCCTGGGTGGATTGTACAGCATTCTTTGAGAGAGTGTAATCAAATTGCTCACTCTTGCAAAACTTTCTTTTTCATTTCTTGAGGAATTAATGTGGATGGAGTTTGTTCCTTCAGAAATTCAGAAGATTGTAACTCAAGAACATTTGTATTCGGTTAAAATTTGATGAATACAATTTGAGGTACCTTTTAAAAAAAAAAAAATCATATCTCTCTCTACGTTTTGTTCTTTATTTATTTATTTTTCTCCTTTCTATTTTATTTAAAACGAATAAAAAATACAAAAAATATAATATTTAAATAATATCAAGAAAAATAGATAAGTTGATGTATGAAATATTATAATTAAAATTAATATATCAAATAAAAAATAAATTTTAGTAATTTATTTTGAAAGATGAAAAGAAAAAATTCTTGATAATACTCTTAGTTACGAACGTATAATTTTTTTTGTACTCATATATTAAAATGAATATGTTCTAATAAAAAAATGGAAAACTGACTTTCTGAATTCGCCAACATATCATATTCACATTGATCAATTTCGATGGAACGTCAAAAGATTTATTAAAAAATAATATGTGATTAAAAAATGATTAATGAGAGTAAAGAATAGAAGATCAAAAAGAAATTACGCCTCATTTATTTTTATAAATTATTTTATCTCATTTAAAATTTATTATTATATTTTTATAAAAAAAAATAATAATAATTTAATATATTATAATAATAAATATATTTTTATTTTTATCTTATCTTACTTCATCTTATTTATTAAAACAGATCAGACGTGTAGACTCGCGATGCCGTAGCACGCGCCCTCATCTTTGCTACATTTTAGATTTTTTCTTCTGAACAAAATTGCAATGGACACTCGACAGACGGACCAATATTTTTGTCAGAAGAATCGAGAAAACGAAGACTAAAGAAACAGATTGCTAAAATGGAAAACCAATAAACAATACATATATATTTCTTTTGTGATAATGATGGCAGGATTACCTGCACTCGGAGTACTGTTGGTATTATTTGAAGATGGAGGAGAAGGAACTGGTGGTGCTAGTGGGGACGAGATCGACGGCGGCAACGCCTCGGCTGTAGAGTTGTAGAATTGGTAGATCTCAAACCTGAAATTACAGCTGGGTCCAAGCACTCTACCTCCTTTCTTCCCACCACAACATTGTGGGATATTTGCGAAAACCCCAGTTAAGCAGCTCTTGCATTCTTCCTGAGATAAATCAGGCGTGCACTGCACAAGTGCATATAGCGTCATGAAATCGGGTGCTTCTGTGTTATTTACTGCGTACTTACGAAGAACCACCTGCTGCAGCTTCGTCTCTTATGCCTTCCAACAAGGTCCTTAGAACAGCATTGAAACGATCCAAAGAATTGGCCGATACGTTATTGACGTTCCACATAAAGAGACGAGGATCAGTTTCCATGACGCCAAAAATAGAGCGATTTGAGTAGCGAAACATGCAATAGTCGTACCCTAAAATTGCCTCTTTCTGAACGGGACAGTTCTGTTTAAGAACAGACGCAGCGTTGTTGAGGCAACTCCGGCAGTCATCCGAGTTAGAATCCCCTCTACAAAGTCCGATTGCGTGTACTTCGTCGGAGTTGCTGCCATAGGAGGAATTGAAGAACCCGTAGTTAACTATGGCGTCGGAGGAGAGGGAGGAGAGGAGGTGATTCAGATTTTTGTCATAGGTACTGTTGGAGGTGTAGTTGCCCTTTTCGTTTAAACAGAAAAGGTATAGCGGGTTTGTCTGCGCGACGGCTTGTGCAGTTAGTATGACAATGGCGGAGAGGAAGAACAGCCATCTTGAGGAAATTGCCATTTCCTCCTGTTCCAGAAATGGCAAGGTCGGTTTATGCTTTGAAGACTGGGAAGGCAATTATGAAGAACAGAGAACAACTAGTTGGCTGATTTTAAGTTTGCGTTGGCGTCACTTTATTAGAGGTTGAATAATTCAACGGACTGACCTTTAGACATATAATAATAATAGTCCGATCGAATCCCTTTAGATAGAGATCTGTCTCAAGATTTCTAAATGAAATCAGTGAAATGACCACCTACTTAAAAAAAAATTCAGTGTTGGGGTGAAGAGAATCTCAAAAGCTTTCTTTAATGGATCCACCCATAGCTGAGGCAATTGGAGCTTTAGAAACAACAAAATTGGCTTAAGAGATCACCTGTCAAATATAATCCTTGAAGGTGATAGCTTACAGATTGTGAAGAGTCTGAAGGAACAATCCGAACGTGTGGACAGTATAGGAATTATTTTAAATAATGCTAAAATATTTCTTTCTTATATGAATTAGTCTGTTGCATTTATTAGGAGAGAAGAGAACAATAAGTACATAGTCTAATAAATTTGTCTAAATTGCTAATAGAAGGTGAGTCAGATGTGATTTTTCAATCAAGGTTGTAACTCTTCTTTGTATTATCTTTCTAATGAAAAGTTGGGTTAATCCATTTTCAAAAAATAAAAATAAAAATAAAAATAATTTAAAAACATAAAAAATGGAATAATACTGTAGTCTCTAGTCAGAAGACTAATTCCAAACCTTTTCATGTATTTTCTCGTCGTCTTCTGCTATTAAATTTTTTCTTAAATTTTATTTGCATATATAAATTAAAATATATTTGATACTATATTAATAATAAATGATAGATAAATAAATAGTTTAGTATATAATGCATTATACCAAACTATCATTAATTTATTTACATTAGAGTATAAATTTTTTTTTAATAATAATTAGCTCATATTAATATTTTATTGAATTTGACTATATAAGTTCTAGTTATATAACTATATAACATATTAATATATATGATACATATATATTTTTATAACATAAATAAAATATAGGAATTGAATTCAAAGTCAAAGATGATGTTGGAAGATAAAGCAGGAGTTGTATCAGATTGAGGTTGGAGTTGATCCAACGACACCTATAATTTTGATTCAAAATTAATAAAAATCCGACTTTAGTTTAAGTCTGAAGCAAAATCAATCTGAAAATTAAAATTTCAAATTCTTGTTTATTCGTAATCCTAGCAAATTAAAGTCAAGAAAAATAATGAAAGTACGTTGGGGCACGAACAAAAGGTTTCCTTTAAGGCCTATATATTAAAATGGAAAACAAAGCATGATTATTGACTAAGGCTTCTTTTGAATTGAAAAGAATTTATCTTATTATTATAATTTTTTTAAAATTTTTATATAAATATAATAAATAATTCAACTGTTCAAATAGATATCAAAATAATAATAATATTAAAAAATTATTTTTTTATTTTTTATTTTTTATTTAATTTTTAATTTTTATCTAAACTCATCTTCTCTCAATTTACTATTTAAATCATGATTATTTTCTCTTGCTTTGAATCAATAACCAGTTTGATTGAGACAGAAGTGGTCCATGAGAAGCTACGATCCAGGAAGGTGGATGATGGACGCTACTACAGGGATTCGATCCCTACTGATTCAGTGTATTTTATTTTATTTTTTATTTTTTTAGTTTTAGTTTTGTTCATTTTTTAACATCTTTAAATATTATTTTTATATAAAAAAAAATACATAAACTTAATAATATTTACTTACTTAATCACTCAGAATTTTTATAAAACAAAAAAAATAAAATTAAAATGGGTCAACTTTCGACAAAAGGATCGGATCAAATAGCATTATCCTTTCAACTTTCAAGTATTTAAATTGGGACCAAACGCGTTTTCTTTTATGCAAGGGATGAAGACTTTTCGGACGTCAACTCTCATCACAGACAAATGAAAACGGACTAGAATATTATTACAAAGTTATTACAAGGTTATCATGTCATGCTTGTTTAGGTTTTTTTTTTTTTTTCCTTCTTTATATTATTATTATCATAGGTAGAAGCCTTTTTATGCTTCCTCTTCGCCACATGACTTCTAACACATGTTTATTTTGGAATTATGGGAGAGCAATATTAGACTTTCTGGCTTAAAGAAAATAAATTAAATTAATTTTTTTTTTAATTTCCAGATGTGACTTTTCTTGTTATTTTATTAGTATGATGACCCAAATAATTTGTTAGTGAAATCGGGTTAAAAATTTCAACAGTTTCCCTTTATTTATTATCAAATGTACTATTCCTTTTGTTTTTCTATTGATTTTTTAATTTTATTCTATTCGAAAGTTTACAATACCTATATATATATAATTGGGGACAATGTTTTTAACATTATCCTGAATTGAGAGGGAAAAATGTTAAAGAATTTATTAGTCACTTAGATGGCTGGCCTAAAACATAGGCTCGGATACGAATATTTATAATATATGTTGAGCGACAAATGACAATTGTGCACGCGCACACACGGTACACACACACACACACACACACACACACACACACACACACATATATTATATATATATACATAATTGTTGCTGTTGTTATCCGGCCTACTCACGTCATTATCCTGGCAAGTTAAAATTAATGGAAGAGAATGCCACATCAATATTATGTTAAGAGAATCTATTAAATTAATATTATTTTAATTTGATATTATTTAGAATTTAAATTTTTATATTTATTAAATTTTTTATTTAATTTGAACTTGCTTTGACTTTTTATAATGTTTAAAAATATTTCTTTTATTTTTATTTTAAATAGAATTTTTTTTTGTATGAGCAAATGTGTCTTGTATTTTCGGTAATAATTGAGAATGTAAGATGTATTCTTTTAAAGCCTTTTTTCTTTATCTTCTTTTCCTCAATCTTTTTTGTTATATTTTTTATTTTTCTATCATAAATAATTTTTTATTCCATGAGGCAAATAAAAAAAAGAAATAATTATTAAGATTAAATAATAAATTATTCTCTATGCACGCGGACCGTTCAATCCCGCACTGCCTAAAATCAAAAGTCATGAAGTCCGCAAAGGGATGTCTTTTAAATGCATTCCTCAGCATGCCATGACGGGGCCTCTATATCTATACATGGATTTTGTTTTTTGTTTTTATTTCTTTTAGAGTTTTCTCTGTTGTTATTTATTTGACATTTTTATTTATTTTTCTAAAAAAATTTACAACATCATTAACTCTCGAATCCCAAGAAAGTTGCAAGTCGATCAGCTTATTGTAATTTGTATTTCTACTAATTTAGTTTGCAATTCGATCAGATTTGATGTATTTTACATTATTTTGATCAAATACGTATACTGCCCAAGAAATTTTATCACAACTAATTAACTCTCGAATGAAATGTGTAATTTGGATTCAATTTTATAAAGGACCAAATGATTTGCTCGGGCCATCTGCCTGCAAAGTTATAAAAAAGGATTAATAATTCGAATAGATCCATGACTTATATTTCATTAAATAAACGCAAACAATGGGTGAAAAGTCAACCAAGCGACCTCCCTATGTGTGTTTCCCTTTTTATAATCCATCAAAATTGCCCCGCAAAAGATTCTCCACAAATTGAGAGAGAGTTTTTCATTTTCCAAAGAGTTAAGTTATGAAAATTTAGGAAGTAACATGAAGCCGTTGTGGCAGAGTTCGGTTCTTCGGTTGATGTTTTGGTTGATTGTTCAAAAATAGGGATTGCAGCGATCTGGAATCACTTTTCAGAATTATATTATTGAAAAAGTGTGGAATGGCTCCGCTAAAAGAAAAATAGGTATATATAATCAATTTAATGATAATCAAAATTTATTAATTTTTATTATAAATAATTTGTTTTCATTTACAAATAATTATTTTAATAATAATTAATATTGGTTATATATAAATATATATTATTTGTTATTCTTGTAATGGAGGGCGAATGATGTGCAGGAGGTATCCAGGGTAATAGTGCTAAGGGTATGCGGGGCATGGATATCAGTCACGAGGAAAGGAAAATGACGAAAAAGAAAAGGAAATAAGCGCATGCAACCAGGGGGATAAAAAAAGGCCTCCAGATGACCAGAACTGAGATCCTCCTCTCCTTCAATTTCTTCTTCCGAAGACAATTGTTTCTTTTTTTATCTATAAGGATTTTCCTTCATAACAAATAGTGCATGGCTTTTTTTATACAGTAAGATGTGATGTGAGAAATTGTAAAAGATGTATTAATAGTAGATTTCTCACTCCCCACACGTCTATGAAACAAAGGCATTATTGTGAACCATATAAAATTATGCTTCCATTTTTATTTATTTCATCAATTACAAATATATGCGTTGTCATTCGTCACAGTCGCGATTGGAACAGTTCTGGAGCTTTCCAAATGACACCAGAACCAAGGCCCGAAACAACCTACGGTGGATAGGTAAGGACACTCTCCCTCCAGCCTGTTGATCAAATTTATACCACACCAACAAAAAAGAATAGCTAAAGGATTAGGCCTCGGATTGGGTAGTAAGAATTGTATGGGATATATTTTAGATAAATGTTAAAAAAATGAAATAGTATATTAACTAGAATATTATTTTTATTATTATTATTTAATTTAAATTTAAAAAATTGTGAACTATTTAATATATATTTTAATATATAAATTTTTAAAAAGTTATAAATGAAAAGAACTAAATAAAATTAATACCAATTTTCGTATTCAAACAGAATCCCCAAACGCACTTTTACTACAAGGAAAACAATTAGCTAAACAGAACATGTAATGAAGGAAATGAACCAATGTTATTTTGCAGATTTTTTTCCCATTTAAATAAAAGAAAACACAAACAAAAGAAAAGGGGGGAAGGGCATATTGTATCACTAACATCTCATTTCCAAACACAGCGGTATTAACATAAGAAAAATAATCTATGTTACCAAATAAAGATTATATAATAAAAGCAATCACCGAGCAATTTAATTGTGACTTGATGTATTTATACAAGACTGTACAGTTATTTTTATTATAGAAAGAACCTAAATATAAACATTATTAGAATGAAACTATATCAATTTGTAAGATTATTTTATGTAATTGCTTGGTGGAGATGTAGTAATTACTCAAACAACCATGTCCATTAGATGCTATTGAGGATCTAGCTCCAAAAATTGAAGCCTCCATCTATCGAGCGTTTGGCGAAGCTACTTCCATGTACAAATTATTAACAGATCTATTATTGTTGCTATGCATAAGAAAGACAGGTGTTTTTGTGGGTAACTGGTAAAGTTATAGAATGCCTTATGGAACATGACAACAATTGGACGCCCATGGTCGGTCTGTCAGCAAAGTTTTCTAGAACACATTAATAACCCTCAATGTGGATGAAGCATTGTCATTATTTGCAGTTTCTGAGCATTGTTCCATCTTGTGGGATCTACGAAATCTGAAACTGTTGCTCCCCTTCCTCCAATTTTTCCTATGCCTGTAAAAAAATGGTGTCAGATATTTTTAGGCAGTATAAACACAAGATAACGAAACTTAATTTACTTTTGTGTATTCATTATGTGAATTACTAGTGATCATATACTTTGAGACAGAGAGGATTGATAAAATGTGCAGTAGATATTTTAGTTACTCTACATAAGTTAGAAAGCCACACCCTCATTATCTCCATTTTCAAATTATTGACACTACTAACATATAAGGCTGAGATTTGCCACACCAACATTTTTCCTGCAAGGTAAAAAACTTGCCAGAAAATAAATCCACTTTTTGTTGCACCACATTTTCATGTTGCAGACAATAAAGATAAGCTGCTTGTGTCAATAATACTTCACTATTATCTACAAAAAGCTACGCTAGCCGCAAATATAAAAATGTAGGATACAAGTTATTTTTGATGGAAAAAAGTAATCTAATTGATTAACGTTTTTCAGTCTTGTCGGCAATTTAGTTAGTGACCCCTTTTATGTTTAATAATAACATTTTTTTTGACAAGCCACGAATCTTGGCCGGGTGATATTAATTAAGCGATTTTTTTCTCACAATAGGTTGATGAAATGTTGTCAAAATAGATATCTAGTTTATCGAACAGAACATTCCGCAACCACCGGGAAATCTTGATGTTTAAACAATCGAACATCTATTCCATTTATCTAGCAAGTATTCTACAGTAATTGAATATTATCTAACCCTCTCGATTTCCAGACCACCACACAAAATCGGAGTTGTCCTCCTCTCATCCCGAATTCTCTCCACCATATTTCAAACCCATCCACAATACACAAGACACCCCTAACTGTCTTCCTCTCCTTCCTGCGATCTTCTTTCTTCATTCGTTCGCACATTGTGTCTCCATCCTTAGAAAGAGTGGATTTTGTCCGTTTAGCTCATATATCTGGCCGATAGCCCTCTTTAATCTGCATCTTTACCCTAATCGACAGTGTTTTATTTATGTTTCTGCTCCCAAGCGTCCCTTCGTGTTTGTTTTCTTGTAATCCATCGAGCACAGAGATTTTGGGAGTGAGGTCCCTGAAGACGAAGAAGCCCCAGGTGTCTTCGGTTTGTTCTTGTTCTTCATCCTGGTGCGTTGTGGGTACAGTGTTTCTAGATCCCCTTTCTCTTCTCTGTGGGTTGTGAATTTGAAAGAATACTATCGATTTTTTTGTTCTTTGTCTTCAGATTGATCTCCATTCCCTTGATAGCTTTCTATTGTGTCCTCTGTTCTCGATTCTTTAAGGACCATAATTGCCTCTTCTTGCTAGGTAATTATAGGTAGAGGATATTAATACAGTTTGTAGATTATTAAATGCACCTTAATCCCTAAATTTCTTATTCTTTATAGAAAAACTCTTCCGAATTTCAAATGAAGCTAGGGCCTATGTTCACTCCCATGTATGTGTGTGTTTGTGTGTGAAATAGATTGGAAAAAAATCCCATCACATTCAATAGAAAAAAAAAAAAACTAATTCTGGGTTATGTAAAGACCTCTCAATTGTTGTTTTTTTTTTTTTTTTAGTTTTAAGAGACAAAATTTCTTGTAGATTTTTTGAAATTTTAAACCTTTATTTATTTTATTTGCCAAGTCCATTTAAAATGGGGGGAAACAACTATGTATCCCTCTTCTTCATTGCTTGGACAAGACAAGGATGCTTCAATTGTCAGCCCTCTCAGTAGATGAGTTGTTTGTGAAAGGCTGATGGATTTGCTAGAGTCTTCCAGGTAATGTATACGTTTTTATATTCTCCTTTCATCCCTCCCTGTTGTATTAGTACTATTTTCAAAATAAACTAGTATTAATCTTTAACTACATTGCTTGGTTTCCATACATTTTTATAGTAATTGCAATGTAATTTAGCAAGTTCATCATAGATTCTAATACATTTGCCAATTATTCTCAATCTGGTAGTTTGGCTTCCTGTTTATTGCTTTGATATGGAAGTTTCAACTTTGCACCATTCACAGTTCTAATCATTTACATCCTAAATGACGGTAAGACATGTTTTAAGCAAATGTTGAATTTGTCTCTTCATAAAATATACCATTGCTAACCTTAGCAGGATAATGAGGCTGATTTTACTATCTCTAGGTACAGTAATGATAGTATCAAGGGATCGAGTAAAACCATCCTCTACAGCCTGACAGCTAAGAGAAAATTTTGCGACTGGCATTGTGCTTGGAGGTTACTTGGAACTAAATGACAGTGATATTCTTTTGGGCTAATGAAAAGATACCATAACTTTTTCTCGGTCATTATATATGCTTTCTTGCTCTTACTATTGAATAAACTTTAACTTCTATCTCCACCCACAGTCCTTGCATGTGGAAAAAGAAAAAAAAAAAGAACTAAAACTAAAAACTAAAGCAAAGACAGTTTGCTCCACTTCATCTTTTTTGCTGATTTTATACCTCCTTTATTTGGTTGATATGGTAAATGGCGAAGAGATTGAGAATTTTTTCTCTTTGTTATTCGTTGTATTTTTTATTTTAATTTGGCAGCGTTTAGTTTGATCTTCCAGCTGTGTTTGGTCCAGTTCATGCATTTTCCGATCGATTATTTGGGTATGTGGTATAGTTCTCTACTTATGGAAGGACATTATTGGATATATCATGATGATGGTCTTTCCTTTAGTATTCATTAAAGCTTTGTGGTGAGCCTGTATACCTCTCATTACTTCTCTGTAATTATGCTAAAATGTTTCGACTAAGCTTCTATAGATGTTAGACCTATTATTAGAAACACACTATCTACTTGACACTAGATGAATCTATTTCCTTATATTGAGAGCCCCAGTAAAAAAATGTATTTCCTTGAATCTAAATGTTCATTTGAAAAAATATTATCTTGTGAAAAAGAAAAAAGAGTTTAACAACTTAACATTTTGTATACTGTTTTTGTTTTCAGGGAATTCTTTATGCAAGAAATGACACTTTATTTAAGTCAACTGGCCTTAATGGAAAGGTGATTTCTATTTCAGTTATAAATTGTATTTATTATCTGAAATGTCCTCTATTTTATTTTGAGGTGTTTTCTTCTTTAGAAGGTCAATTGAAGCACATCGTTAGATCTGATATTCCATTTAACTACCCTCTCCATTTCATTTGGACCCATTGAAGCACTCTATAGAAAACAATTGGACTAGTGGCTGTTTATGGTTTTTACTTAGACTAAAATGCTTATAGGAAATGAAAAATGGCTTTGAATCTACACAAATTGTGGATATTCTCATTGTTTGATTCTTTATGCTAGTTTATTACTTAAAGTACTGCCATGCTTAGTTCCTTGTGTTCTTGTCAATCTAAGGAAAGATAATCTTGCTATTTAAATACCACTACTATTATTTGTGTTATGATTTTTTCAATTCTTGACTTTTGATGGTAGACTGGAGTCTGAATCAAACCCATGTTTGAATTGAAATTGAGACGTACCACCTACTATTTTGTTGTTAGTAATGAATGAAGGCAATTTTCTTTCAATTTCTTTGAATGTAGCTATTTTGGCTCCTGTAGTATTTTTTTTATAAAATTAAAAATCCATATATTAGATTTATTTTAAAATCCAAATTTTAAGCCCCATTTCTTTTACAGATTAGAATTTTTCTTAGAAGATCTAAAACTGTGACCTCAAAAAGTTTTTAAAACTCAAAAATGAAAATGATTTTTATCTAGCAAACGAAAAACAAACTCATAACATATAACATTTTCCTATTCCTATCTTCAAATTTGAACAGTTTTGATCAATTAAAATCTCGATGAATAGCTTTCAGAGCCTCCTATGTTGGAATTTAAGTGTCCTTTCTATAGTCTAATAACCATTCTACCTTTTAATTCAATATTTTGTCCTTGCTTCTAACTTTGGTTTGTTTTTTGTTCTCTAGGGCTGATTCTACCATTTCTTCTGTCAAAGTGTAGGCTAAAAACTTTTGTTCCTATTTACATTCATGGCTTTTGCAATCATGGTACCTGATAGGTACTGTAGAACTTTTCTTTGCCATCCTGATCACTCGAATTTAACTTATAGTGACATAGATAAGCTTAGAGCACTGAAATTAAACTTTTAGTGACATAGATAAGGTTTCTATTTCAAATATATCAGGAAAATTAAGATAAGATTTCTTTTCTTTGAATGTAGCTGTGTGCATGCATTCCCACACATGGTTTCTATCTTTTCTACTTTGTGTCACAAAAACCTCTGCCAATAAAGTCAAATCCAAGAAAAACAAACGATTTTAAAATATTAGTCCATACTGATATGCTTCTCTTTGAGTGGAATTGATGCTGGATTGTGGATCCTTTTACTACATGTTCACATCAAGAATTGCCCATCTTACAAACTTAGGTGATCCTAGTTCATATTATCAAAAAGTACCCATATGCATGTCATAAAAAGTGAAACTTTGAAGTCATCAAATGAAAGGTTAGCATAAAAAAACCATGAATGAGATCTAATAAACATGTCCACCTTTCCCTAACTTATCCTTGGAATAAAAGGGAAAATGGTATAAAGTATGAAGTGAGAGGAACCCAGAAAATCATTTGGGATAATTGATCGTAGTGTAATCTAAGATTAAATCCATTTGGGCTGGGAATTCTGGTGGGTTTTTTTTTTAGTCACATCTACTCAAATCCTATTCTGCAGAATTGATTCCCTTAAATTCCCAAATTTGTAATCCACTTGCATGAGACATTTGTCCTGGTCATGCAATGAGCAATCATCACCAATTTTTAATTTTTTGAATGGGTGATTTAACATATATACATGCAATCTGTCAATATAAGGGATGATGCTATTTTGATGTGGCTGGTTGGAAGAGGTGTTGTAAGGTGTTGTAAGGTTTGAAGATAAGTGCACATATGTCAAATGGAGCTGATGCATTTTTTTGATGAGGTTTAATTTTTTGATGTGGTTGGTTGGTTGGTTGGCCAACAACTTAGGATGTGACAATGTTGGAAGGTGTTTTGAGATCACACAGCATAAGTAGAGTTTTGTCAAGATGGCATATGATAATGTTGGTGCACCTTGGTCCATGCTATGCAATTCTATCTTTCTATTCAACTTCTATCCTTTATGTTTGCAATTCATTTTAATTTTTGGTTAACAGATATGCATGAGTTAAGTGCACATATTATGTGTCTTATTTCGGAATGGGTAGAGTTTATTACCTGTTTTGCATGATAGGATGATGGCATTTATGCAATAGTGTTGCATTGCTGGTCTTATCCAAATAGCATGAGAATATATATGTATATATATATATATGTTATCTTAAAGTTGGTTTTTCCTTTCTTTTGTTTCTCATCAAAAGGATCATTGCATGTGTTATAATGTGATATTAGATGGCATGTTCTCTTCATGCTTTCCATGCACATTTTGTATTCTTATAATTCTCAATCTACATTTAGTGATTCAATTTCCATAGACTAGCATATAAAAGATGATACAAGGGTATATTTGGAGAAACAGGAAGGCTTAAAACTACGTATATGCTATGTTAAGCCTATTTTCATACGTTAAAAAGGTTCACCTAATAGACACCCCATTAGATTATATGGTTTTCCAAAGAGGCTTCCTTAAATTGAACAATTGGAATGCATCTGAGTGTTTATCATACCTTATTAACATGTTGCTGTAAACTTATCAAAAAAAAAAAAAAGTGCTGCTGTAAACTTATTAGAATACATGTGTTGGTATGTCATCGTCATTCATTCTCTACCATAGAGCATAGCTAGACTTACAGTTCTATGAATATTTTACCTTTAATATAATAGGTATATTAGGATCAAAACAATGCTGCAAATTCTCTTTTCCATTTCATTCACCATGGGTAACCCCATTTTTAGTTTCCATGTTTTAAATGTATCGATCTTAAAATGGTTATTTTTGAAATATGGTAATAATAAAGTGGTTACTTTTTTGGTTTATACCATTTGAGTCATTATTAATTTGAATCATTGTTTTAGTTTTATTTATTTATGAGCTTTAATTCTTTATTTATACATTCGAGTTCACGCAAATCAGTGTATAATTCTTTCTTCAAAATACAGTTGATATATGGTTTGGACATACTCTTTATGCAACTTCTTACTACTACAACTTTTACTTCCAGGATCCAGTAGTTAGGGGGGAAGGCAGGGCAGTCAAACTACGGTGGGAGTGCATTTTACACAATAGTAAGTTATAAATCTATATTCCTACACCTCAAACATATCCCAGAATACAATCATACCCAAAACAATCAATTTTGCGTTTCAATTTAATTCCAAACAGTATCTTTTTACCTACAAAAAAGAGAAATGACAACTTTTTAATGTATTGTCCCTTCACCAATGATTTTTTATCCAGTTTTTGGATCAACTAGGGAGAAAATACATCATATTAGTTGTCTATATTTTGAAGCCTTTTATTTTTTTGCTTTAATTTTGTTCCTTTTTTTTTCGATTTCACATGTAAGAATAGCTCTATTTTTTTTTACTTTTGTATGCTAATTTTGATATCCAAAAATTGACAGTTGTGAATAATGAATCTCCTATGTTGTGTTTTGAAATTCAAGTGCCCTGTCTTGGACTTTTGCTTTCTTCAAGGGTAGAAGCTCATGGATTTATATTTGGTCCTCCCATTGTTTTGGCTATCGAAGTGATCCAATAAGAAAACCAACTATGAGGTCTAGTACTTGTAATCTTGCAACACTAATGTTCTGTGTCTCTATATAAGTGTATTATTATCTTTTTCAATACCGCCCAAAACTATTTCCACTTTTATAAATGTTTAGTGCCAATTTTTTCCTTATGGTAGCTTGTTGATTTATGTCAATGCTATATGATTCATCACATAGTTTGGGTTTTACATTTCCTTGTTAATTTTGCCAAAGATTCTATGCCTAATTTGTTTGGAAAGAAAATTATTAGTGTTCCTATAGCATGATGACTTAGTATTCCCATTCTAGCATAAAATGCATTTATTTATTTACTTTTTGCGATTGCATATGCTTTAATTTTAAGATCAAGACATCATGTTATAGGTTTGAGAGTTATAGCTTGTCATATACGAGTCTCTTGCACAACCTTAATGTGGTTGCATTAAGAGATCACAGATATAAGAAAAAAAATGACTCACAACCAGTTTAGATAAAAGAAAAGATCTACATGTAGCTGGCCTCTGAATTTGTTTCTTGCCATTTCTCATTTATTATGCTTTTGATCTGCTTTACCTTCATCTTTTAAAATATGGGGAGATTATATTTATTTCATTCTTTTTTCTTTTTGAGAAATCTATAGTAGTAATAATGGTAAATTAACATTTGTGTACATGTTAGCTGCTTCTTAATGTTTTATGGTTTCTTCAAAATCCAACCTCTCAATTTTTGGTGTTAAAACTTTAAGTTGCAGCTTGGGATGCAAGTCTTGTAACTGCACATAAGCGAATAGGTAATGCAGGCATGAATCTCAATGTCCCCTGTGATATGTTTGGAATCGAGATGATGTCATGTTACCATTGTTGTTATGCATCTGATTACCTATAACAAAAAAAAACCATTGTTGTTATGCATATGTTGGCTTTATGTGATTTAATTTACTTGTTCATATCATGGCTATGATGGTTGAGTGATGGATTTGTGTAGTAGAATTGGGAGAAGAGTCATTTAAAATCATATGGCTATGTTAAAAAAATGACGCTAGTTTTAACGGGCTCTTGATGACATAAAGAGATTAATTCTCAATATGCGTAACAGATGTTACTGAGGAAACCATGGGAGGTGTTTTATTCCCCCCCCCCCTCCCCCTCCCCTCCCCTTCTAAATTCTATTGCTTCCTTTAATTCATGAGATTGACATTATAGGATCTTGAAGCATCTAAGATTTCAAAGTATAAAAGATTTCACCCTTTATATCATGGAAGTATGTGCTTTGTAGAAGAAGGGGCTAGGTTGATTTTAAGTAGTTTGATTATGCCTCCCCCCCCCCCCCCCCCCCCCCCCCACAAAAAAAAAGGCCATTTTCACTCACCTAGGTGAAATTTAGTGACATTGAGGGGTAGATTTATGCCTTACCATTAGGGAGGCAGTCATTAGTCTCCTAGGAAACATATCTTTCATTATTTTTGCTATTAAATTATGTCATCGATTATATCTTTTAGCATATTTTAACAATTTTAACAATCTAGTGTTCTCTTTTTATTACTAGTAGTTGCTAGTGTTAGAAATATATATGTTGCCAAGATTTTTGTTATTTGAGCTTCTCATTTTAGTTAAATTGATTTTCATATTTTTCTTTAATTTGTGCAATGAGCTGTAGATGTTTATGTTCTTATGCAGGATACTTATGTTACCTACTTTCCAATATCATTTGATGGTTACCATATCTAAGTCCCCTTAATTGAGTAAAGGTACTTACCACTAGACTTTCTTTTGTAGTTATTTTCAAACTTTCCAAAAAGAATCTTCTTATGATTTTAATTTATTAGTTAAGGCTAGATATATTTAAAGGTCAATGACTCTTAAGTGATTCAGATTTTTCATTTAGCATTGGCTAGCACTTTGGCTAACATTTTTGTGATATAACTAGCTTATCTTGGCAGTGAGGTGATTTTACTATATTAGATGGGACATGTTCAATGACTTTTTAATATTCATTATTTTAGAGAGGGGATTAAGGCTAATAATTTACAAGTTAGCTATAGATAGCTACTCATTAGTACTGCAATTATTTATCACATCTTAATTGTTTTAGCGTTGAATCTTTTTGAACGTTTTTTTTTTAAGTTTTGACTGATATGGTTTTATTTTTGTTCCTTCTTATGTGGTTGCAGGAAAGGAAAGTAGCATATATGAATATAAATTTCTAAATGCACTTGTAAGAGTTTATAATTTCACATCTTCTGGTTTATTATGTGCAAAGAGTATCTACATGTTGTAAAAGTGCTCTTTGGCTAGATACCTGATAATTTTTTTACTATTTGTCATGGTTTAAGTAGAATTTCTCTCTAATATATATTCGAACTCTGGTTTGTCTCTAATATATATTTGGACTTTGGTTTGTCTCTCTTATAAATGAAAAGTATCATATATCTGAACTCTAGTTTGCTGCCCAAATTCTTTAATACACACGATGTCAAAATGCAGAAACATTTACAATTTGAGAAGTTCATCTTAGGCTAGTTATAATTTCATAGCTTCTATTTTGTATGGACCGGAGTTATTTTGATGACATTGAGTTAGTGAAATTAGTAGTAGAGTTTACTTTGAAAAAAAAAATTGGTAGCACAGTTTGTATGTACATATTTGTTTCAGATTGTTATATGATATTTTGCTAAATTTGGATCTTCATTGCTTTATATTTATGTGTTTAGGCTTATTACATGCTATTCTTTCTCTATTATTGGACTCGTTCTTAGTTAATCGATTTTGTAATCCTTTTTAAATTTTTTTTTCTATTTACGGCAACATGTTGTTGCCGCAAATATGTTTTTTACCAGATTATTTTTGGCAAAACTATTTGTAGAGGAAAAGAGGTATTGACCAAAATTTTTGTCACAAATGTTTTTTAGTAGCATCATCAACTTGTCAATAAAAGTATTTTCACATCTACTTGTCGTTGTTAAACGCTTTTTTTGATGATATCTCTTTGCAGAAAAATAATATATTGCAACAATTACTATTTGTCATAGAAAAGAAGTATTGGCAAAATTTCTTGATGCATAAATTATTTTGTGGCAACATATTTTGTGGCAATTAAGTTTCTCATACGTTGTCTAATGACTTGATAGAGGTTTTTTTTTACAAATTATTCTAGTTTTAGCTACGATAGGAGTTGCCACAATAAGTAGATTTATTTTGACAACTTGGACTTTTGCCGAATTAAATATTAAATTGGCTTTTTATTACCTGCAAACGTGTGGCTATAAAGTTTTGTCAATAATGGTTATTTACGGCAATTTTTAATACTTATTGCGGCAAAAATCATCGCGGCAAAAAGCCCTTTATGTTGTAGTGAGTTAATTTTCTTACCGCTCACTATCTCTAAAACTAACACACCAAAACAAAACACATCAGATTTTATTGAAAAGTGTCCGCGTATTGCATATTCTATAAGCATGTATCCACTGCATGGGAGGACCAAAGTAATGTTACTAGGTATGTGCGTATAGCAAATTTCTTCAATTTATTGGCTTGCTATAGACTTTGGATATATTTACTAGGTCACCACAATTTTGCATGTACTGGCTTAAGTTTGATCTGCTTCAAATAATCTTGCCATCCCAAAATCTGATATATGCGATGGGTGCGTTTTAGCGACATACTCGCGGTTTGAGGAGTGGGTGTGCGTTTCAACATTTTTCTGATCTTCCAGAGTTTTGAACGGGCATGTTGTAAGTAACAGTCAAATTGTTTGTAATTCTGTTTGATTATTTATTTATGTGCTAACTTTCTTTGGTAGCTTGAAGTGTTAGTCAATTAATTTATAATAATAATAAAATTTGGGAGTAGGTTAGTTAGGCTTGAGGCCGTTAAATGAAGGATGAGATCACCCTGTAGTTTGGTTTGGCTGTGATTGAATTTTCAGATATTATCTATTAGATGTATAATTGTATGTTTGGATGATTCTTACTCGTTGTGTGGTTATGCCATGCCATCCAAGATATTACATTCTTAGTTAATCTGCTTGCAAGATATAGTTCTGCACCAACTTGAAGGCATTGGAATGGCATTAAACATGTCGTTCGTTACCTTCATGGTACAGTTGATATATGATTATTTTATCAACGTGGATCAAGTCCACAATTGATTAGGTATGCAGATGCAGGTTATCTTTCAAACCCACGCAGAGGTAGATCTCAAACTGGATATTTATTTACTTATCGAGATACTATCTGCTACTTCTTCAAATCATTCAGAGATCATTGCTATTCATGAAATAAGTCGAGAGTGTATTTGGCTAAGATCAATAATTCAACATATCCATGAAAAGTGTGGACTCCCCATGATCAATAATAGCCTAACAATTTTATATGAAGATAATACTACTTATATCACTCAAATCAGAGGAGGATATATCAAAGGTGACAGACCAAACATATTTCACCTAAATTCTTTTATACTCATGAATTTCAAGAGAAATGTGAAATTGATGTCAAGCAGATACGATCTAATGATAATCTGACAGATTTATTTACAAAGGCATTACCAACTGCGACATTCAAGAAGATTGTGCATAACATTAGAATGCGAAGACTCAAAGATTTATTGTCATGCACTTTTCAGGGGGAGTAAATGTCTTGAAGACTTGTATTGATTATACTCTTTTTTCTTCGCTAAGGTTTTGTTCCACTAGGTTTTCCTTTGCAAGGTTTTAATGAGGTAATCTTAAAGCACTTGTGGATACATAAGAAGACTGTACTCTTTTTCCTTCGCCATTGGTTTTTCTTCCCACTGGGGTTTTCCTTGGCAAAGTTTTAACGAAGCAGACTCTTTATGGGTGGTCATTTAAGGGAGAGTGTAATGAAACGAGATCAATTGGAGGGACGGCTGCCGCCCCCTGTCCCACCACTAAAATTATGTAAATGATCCCACCACTATTATTTTAAATCTTGCATAGTAACTTGCATAGTAATTTCAAGACCTATAAATATAGACTTCAGTTGTTATGAAATTCATAAAAAAATATAGAAAGAGAAGAAAGTTTCAGTTATTAAGAGTTCTTAAAGAGTTTCTTATATATTTTTGTCTTGCAATAATAGTTTCTTCTTTAGTTTTATAACAGTATATAATTTTTCTCTCCTTTTAATAGTCATACCAAACTCCTTTTTTATTCTCTCACAAACGGCTCAAGATCAAATACAAAATTGATTATAATGAGATAACAAATCATTAAAAAAAAAGTATTTATGATAGATTATTTATGTTAAATATGATTATTTATAACAAAAACATATTCATTTTGATAGAAAATATTTATTTTGATAAGAAATAATTGATTACGAATAAACGATTTTCTTGTTGTGAACATTAGGTAGTTTCTTTGTGAGCAATGTTAGGGAAACATGACTTTGTGTACCTTTTGCAGAATTGGTGATGTGACAAAAATGTCACGTCAATCGAAATATGGAAAAAATACCAAAAAATAAAAAATAAAAACATAATAAGAGAGAAACAAAAATAAAGTACAAATAGCTAGATTAAAGGTTTATAAAAATAACATTTGTACACGTCGTGTATCCAAAAGGTATACAAGCTATATGCAAATAATATTTCTCATTCTTTATACCTTATGAAGCTAGAAACTTAACTCTCACTCCAGATCTGATTTTCACACGAGGGATCCTCCTCCTCTTTCTCATTCCCTTTTTCGTCCATTTATCTAGTACCTTATCTATTAAGGTTTATTTTGTTTAGCCCTCGTTTAGATTTGAAAAGTGTTTCATTTCATCTCATCATTACAATTTTTTTAAATTTCTACACAAAATATAATAAACAATTTAATTTTTTCAAATCTCTAAACAATAATAATATCAAAAAAATAATATTCTAATAATATTTTATTCAACTTTCACCTTTCATCTAAAACAATCTCATCTAAAACAATTTCATCTCATCTTTAAATCCAAATCGGGCCTTAGTTTTATTTTGTTTTCCTTGAAGTCGAAAAAACAAACAGATCTACTACTTTTTGGCAACTCTATACTGAGAGACACGCATGACACATGTAGATTCACATATCAAAAATCATTCAAAAGAAAGTCTAGTGGTGGTTGTGTAAAAATAATCATGCACAGTTCTCATGATTTATCCCTGAAAAAATTCTTGAGCCTAACTCATCTTATAAAATAGGTTTGACAAGAAATGTTTGCACATTGCTTTTAGACAAGTTCAAAACCTTGTCCATAGACAATATTAGATTTATTCCTTAACACCCTTTCTCATGTACATATTAGTATTTTTCCTAGTCTTTGTCACGAGATAAGTAATGTGGGCTCCCATTTGTCGTGTGGTAGGCTCTATACCATGAAAAAATTAATTTATGAATCTAACTCATCTCATAAACATGCCCAAGACCAGCTTGTCTATATGCAATGTGAGATTTATTTTCTCAATAACCCCTTCTGGCAACTCTTTTCGATAGAAGTACTAGATCACCAGACTCACCACCACCAGACCTTTTAGATCTGACTTTTGTGGATGGAAAAAGACAAGTGTGCTCCCTTCATGGACTATCACAAATTTTAAAATCTACCAGAGTTGGTACAAATCATAATCTATCAGTTTTTACATCTATCTTTCTACCTTCTTATATGTTTTCCTTCTTATTATTTAAGATAAAAAAGGAGTTCATTGCTTGGACGTCTATCTTATATATAGATTGAGTCATATCTTTCTATAAAGGGTGATGTTGATCAAGTCTTTGTTTAGGTAGAGAGTGTTGTCTTTTGGACGTCTGCTGTGGAGAGCATCAAACAATAGTGAAGACCAGACCAATCATAAAAGAAAACAGTCATGTACTAGTGGAGTTCCAAATATATTATTCTAGTTTATGATGACATGTTTGATATGAGGACATTTCATAATGTATTCGGTCATAAATGTAAATTTTTCTAATCAATAAAGACAGTTTTCCTTAAAAAAAAAAGAAAAGAAAATTAACTTCTAAATTTTTTAATATTTCATAAAACATTGATATAAGAAAGTTCATTTTAGTTTATTTCATTAAAAATAATATATGGTCTTATGAATGTTAATTAGAATTTCTGCTCAAGCCTCTGTTTTTATAGAGTCGCGCCCTCCATGGTGGACCAGATTATTGCCGTGTCGAAGGGAAGTTTCACACCGCTCCTCGCTTTTATTCCTACTCACGACTTAAAACATCACACTGCTAACTCAAGACATAATAATTAATTCGGGATGAACAATTAAGATAACGCGTTTGGTGCACAAACAGTAACGTATCCCATGGTCCATGGACCACTTGACATCTTGTATGGGCAGCTATAAAGTAAAGGCAGGTAGTCTTGCATAATTATACTTGCTAAACTTTCTTTTAAAAGAAATTTCAACCAAGTGTAGAAAGATGCTCTGTATTTCCTCACCACCGAATGCTTCAACCAACCAACCTTTTGAACTACTTTTTTGATTTTCTTTGCCAGAATGCAAGGTTTGTGCGCTCGATTGGTCTAGTTTTGTGGTAATAATACACAAGAAGTCAGCCCTCTACTTCTCCCCTCTCAAATAAATGTAAATTACAATCTTCAAAAAGTAACTAAGATTACTGTTGTTGTTTCCAGGAATACAAGGCAATGGTTTCCCCAAGATCACCCTTCTTCTTCCTTGCCTTCTTAATATTCACTGCCCATGCTGTCGCGCAGCCAGACAACTTTGTCCACTACGAATGTTTAGACAAGGGCAGCTACGCCTCTAACAGTATCTACGAGGCAAATCTCAACAATCTCCTCTCCTCCCTGATCAACTCCAACTCTGAAATTGACTATGGCTTCTACAATTCCTCTCATGGCCAAAACCCCAACAGAGTATATGCAATTGGACTTTGCAGAGTTGATGTTAACACAGATACCTGCCGAAGTTGCCTATATAATGCTACCTCTCTTCTCCCACAGCGTGTGGCTGTAGGATCAGTCAAAATTACAAGGTGGAGATTGTTGATGTTACTCCTTTGGCCAAGTCCCACATGAGAAAGAAAAGAGTGATAAGTGTACCCATGGGCCTATGGGGCTTAGCCTGCTTGGTTTATTACACCAGTTAGAAGCTTATCTAGTAACTTTTGATTTTAAGAAAATTCCTCTGTTCTCCTTTTATAAAAAAAAAAAGGTGAAAGTTAAAATTTTACTAGTGTAAAAAATTTCTGTGGATGTCATTGGAGTGAGGAGAAAAATTATGTGATTGTAATAAATTTTCACATAATAGATTTTCTTCTCTAGGTTTGATGGTTTTTCTCCTGTTTTAGGAGTTTTCATATAAATTTTTGTGTTGTGTTTATTTCTCTGTTTTTTTTTGTATTCTGTCAAAAGTAGATCCTGGTGGGAAAAATTTGGAAGGCCTAAATTTTCAACAAGTGGTATCAGAGCCACTAGGTTCTTTTGGCGGGGTGGAGTTTTGGTGTGATAGTGTGGATACGTACGGTCTAAAGAGGTTCTGTCTAGGAGATTGTAAATTTTAAGTGTGTCCGTTGTGACCTTCCAATCTTTCCTGGGAACCTTGAAGTTCTGTATAGAAAAGATCAGTCTTTCCTGGGAACTTATTTAATGGGTACTATTCATTTCTACAATAATATTCATCGAAATTATGTCAGGAGGTAGGGTTTCAAATCCTATTAGATTTGTAGTAGAGAAATTTGATGGGAGAATCAATTTTGGTTTGTGGCAAGTGCAAGTCAAGAATATCTTGATTCAATCAGGATTATACAAGATGTTGAAAGGCAGACCAGTCCCTAAAGTTAATAGCGGTCCAAGCGCTACTGGTGAAACAAAGAGCAGATCTGGAATGAGCGATGAAAATTGGAAGGATCTGGATTTGAGAGCAGCAAGTGCGATTTGTTTGTGCCTGGCCAAGAATGTTCTTACAAATGTGCATGAAATATTTACGGCAAAGGGACTCTAGGAAAAGCTCGAAGAGTTGTATCAGACGAAAGGTGTCTCGAATCAAGTGTACTTAAAGGAGCAGTTTCATACACTGCGAATGAGTAAAGGTACAACTATTTCAGATCATTTAAGTATTCTCAATGGCATTGTTTCTGAGCTGGAATCTATTAGAGTTAAAATTGATGATGATGATCAAGCCTTGAGGCTGATCTAGTCTCTTCCATCTTCTTATGAGCATATGAAGACTATTTTGATACATGGGAAGTAGACAATAATTTTTTCAGAAGTTACCAGTAAATTCTTTTCTGAAGAGAGAAGACTAGGTGGTGGAAATAATGGTTCACTTGAGAACTTAATAATGGTGACAACTGGTGATTGGAAGATGAAGAACTCCATGAAGAAAAAAGTAGTCTACTGGGTGTGTAGACAATCTGGGCACGTCAGGAAAAATTGTCCAAGAGGTGGAGTAGGTTCGGCAAAAGGCTCCAAGTCAATAAATGGAGATACTGATAATGAAACTAACATTGCATCTCTATTCATAGAAGACGATATCTGTTAAAAAGAGACATATACATTCTCATGGTATGTCACTAATCCCAAAGTTGTCATGATAGAGGATGTGTTAATGTTAGTTGTTCCACAAGTTTGCACACGGGCATTGGTTTGACATTGATGCAAAGTGTGTGGTGGAAATTCATGTCGATGACTGATGAACTTCTAGGAAAGCCAAGCGTGGGAGTTGCACCATAATTTTTCAGCAAGGTTATTTTCGATATGGACCGAAGTGAAATGCTTGGAATTGGTTTATTCTGAGTGAGTATGCTTTTATGGTGGAGCATGATAGCGAAAGTTATGAAGATCTTCATTACGGTGAAGTGTGGCTGTGGGATCAGTCAAAGTCGCAAAGTGAAGATTGTTGGTGTTACTTCTTTGGCCAAATCCCACATGGGAAAGAAAAGAGTGAAGAGTATACCTATAGGCCTATTTAAGGGGCTTAGCCTTATTGATTTATTACACCAGTTAAAAGTTTATCTAGTAACTTTTGACTTTAGGAAAATTCTTCTGTTCTCCTTTTGTAAAAGGAAAGAGGTGAAAGTTAAAATTTTATTAGTGGAAAAAATTTTTGTGGGTGTCGTTGGGGTGAGGAGAAAAATTGTGTGATTGTAATAATTTCACATAGTGAATTTTCTTCTTTAGGTCAGGTGGTTTTTCTCCTGTTTTGGAAGACTTCTACGTAAATTCTTACGTTGTGTTTATTTTCCTATTTTTCTTGGTATTTTATCAAAAGTAGATTCTGGTGGAGAAAATTTGAAAGCCCTAAATTCCCAAGACAGCGTTGCCCCAATCAAAAGGAGGCAATTGGATGGTACGACTACTGTATGTTACGTTACTCGAATCGCTCCATTTTTGGCATCATGGAAACAATTCCTTCAATTGTTTACAACCAAAATAATGTATCGGCCCGCTTATGTGGATCAGTACAATGATGATCTTCACACCTTGTTTAAAAGCATAACAAGTTAAGCTGCAGCAGGCGGTTCTCTTCATAAGTTTGCAGCAAAGAAGATAACCGTAGAAGAATCAAAACCATTGATGCGTTTGTGCAATGCACCCCTGATTTGTCGGAGAAACGATGCAGCGATTGCTTACTCGGGACTTTAGCTCAAGACTTTCCACAATGTTGTGATGGGAAGGAAGGTGGAAGAGTGTTCAAACCCAGCTGCAATATCAGGTTTGAGCTCTCCATAAACTTCCTTTCCTCTACTCCAGATGCTTCCACGCCGTCATCTCCACTTGCACCGCCCGCATCTCCTCCTCCATCATCAAACAATACCAACATCACCACCACCACCACAACAGGTACCCAGGCTATTTTGATTATAACATGTTTTATCCTAATCGAGTAGTTAGAGTTTGTTTGGATATTGAGATAAAAGTTGAGATAGTTTTAGAAATAAATGTTGAAAGTTGAATAAAATTATTTTTAATATTATTATTATTCTAAGATTTGAAAAAATTAAATTAGAATTTGACCATTATAACACTTGTACTGGTTAAGAACAGAACAACCACGGCCCAGGATGTATGAATCTCATCTCTCTATCTTAAGATGGTCAAATCATGGCCTCCTATTAAGTTCATTTCTGAGCAATACTTGTACGATTACTTTTATTTACGTTATCAAGAGGCAATGCTAGTTCCAAACTTAACCCTCAGAGAATGCTCACAGATAACATGGTTTTTGCAGGAACGAAGAGGAAAACATCTCGGACGATCATCATTATAGTTGTGCTAACTGTTGTTCTTAAGCAGTAATAATCTCCATTTTTGCATCTATACAAGAACAACGAGGCCAAGGTGGAAAGTTGAAAGTAATTGTAAGAACTCTGTATTTTGTAGTTTATGATGCAAAAGATAGGGCAGGTCCTTCGTAATTCAGAAAGAAAACAACTTTTTCAAGCATCTATTAATGAACAAAAAAAATAAAGAACTTAGGAAATAATTATCTACATGTGACGATATTTGCTTTACATTACCATATGGACGTATTTGGAAATCAGTTTGTTTTTAATCCACTTGTGATGGTGAAGAGCCCATTTGCTGGAGAATGAACAAAATCATAAATTCATGTTAAGGCTTCTTCAGTGATGAACTTTAGTCCCCAGTCATTGAGTGCTGTCCTGTGTTCTCTTCTGAAAGTTGTGGATTCAAATTAGAAGCATGGAATCCTTGCAAGTTCCGACTTTCGGCACCAATCCAGAGTTGCAACAGGATAACTTTTCAGAAGAAAATAATTGGCAAAGGTGGTATTGGTGGTTTTTGGTGCCTGTTTACAAAGGTAAATCACTAAGTAGACATATTCCTTTATTATGGAGTTAATTCTGAGTAAAGCAAATTGAGGACACTATTAAAAAGATGCAAATTTATCTTGTAAATTGTAAGGGTCTTTTTACCCTGGTACATTTTATCGGACAGGGTTATAACCTCTCATGCTACGACGTACAAGATTAATAGACTGTGAAGAAGTAAACTGTCAAGAGAGATGTCTCGAGATGCAAGGGGACTATAGGAAATTTAAGAATGCGTAGAGTCTATGTATGTGTGTGAGCCAAAACTTCAACCAGAGAGTTGTGTGGTCCGTAATTTGGTTCGGCCTCGTAGGGCCTTCTCCTTGGATAATGGAAAGTAATGAAAATGCTTTTGAGTAATTCAGTTTGTGCAGAATGCAAGCCTTGAATCGCTTTCTTTTTCGGTATGTTTGTGCTTCTGATTTCATTTCACCGATCTTTAATATTTCTTTTACTCTCATTGTTTGGTCCGCATATTTTTGTCTCAAACACTCAGCCCACATACTGTGCTATTGATATGTAGATCCAATCAGACGTGGGACAGCCTGATTGGGAAAAACACGTTACAAAATCAATCAAAGGCATCTGCTCGAGGGATGCTTTTAATCTTCACATCACATGGAAGATTCTCGAATCTGCGTATTATTCATCGTGATCTTAAAGCTAGTAACATCCTTCTAGATGCCAAAGAATGAACCCAAAACATTCTCAGATTTTGGCACGGCAAGAATGTTTTTATTTGAATGATTCAAACACGAGAGAATTGCAAGCAGAGTTGTGGGCACGCCCCGTAAATTACTTTTGAAAGGGAGACTATTAATATTGTAGAAATTTTTATGTCCTCAACTTCTTTTAGTATTCAATAAAAACTAATAATATTGTGGTCAACTGCGCAGATGGATATATGCGCTTCAGAGTATTGAATACATAAGCATTTTTCAGTGAAGTTTGATGTGTTTAGTTTCGGCAGGTGAATAGTGCTGAGAATCAGTGGTATGGACAATCTCTCTCTAGGTATCAATCTCCTTTCTCAAGGTCGGATTTGGAGGAGGATCTGGACAGCATCAGGCCGAAGTTATGTAAGTAAAATTCAGTAACTTGGGTACATTTCCCCTGTTCCCGTTTTCTCCTTAAGTGCAAATGCTAGATGAATTTCTCTCCTGGTATTCATTTCAATTTTACATATTGCAGGAATGTGAGAAGCTTGGATCGAGGAAAGGTGCTTCAAATATTGTAGATTCCGGAATGAGGTCTGGCTCAACAATTGAAAATAATGAGATGTATCCACATAGGATTATGCTGTGTGTTCAAGAAAAATGCAGTAGACAGGAACCAATCGATGGCTACAAATGTTGTGATGCTGAATCACTTAAGCTTCTTTACACTTCTGCCATGCCCTCACGACCAGCAATTTTTGTATGTACAGCAATATTGAATCGGACATGTCTCCCAACCAGTCCTTCCAAGCTTCAGGAAACGGAGGTTTCAGTTACTGATTTAGATCCTCGCTAGTGTTTGATATGGATGGTAATAACACAATCTTCGTTATGTATCAGATATTTGGACAAAAGACAATTGTGGTTCTTCCTGGTTTACTCAACGAGCGCGCGTGAGATCTAGCTCGATTAATGACAAAAAAGCACAATCCCAGCTGTATTAACATGCGATTACCAAGAAAAGGTCACAGCTAGGATCGTGTATCTGGGTTCCACTTTTGGAATTTAGATTCAGGTTTACATCTGGATTTGGATTTAAAATTAAGATTTTGGAACGTACGTATAGCTAAATTTTACATCCTTAAACTACGTCGTACATGTATACTACAAAACCAATTCCTTCAATATTTTTTAGAATTATTCTATTATCAAGTTGGTATATATATTAATGTTTTGAACACCATACTGGTAAGCGTATCGGTCAAGTCACTGAAACGAAATATTTTGGTATCAGTACCGTTTCGAAATAATTTATATATAAAAATACCACTACAAAAAAAGTAAGCAATTGGGGCCATTTTTATTTCCAGCGATACCTAATGTCGCCGGAAATAAACTATTTTAATTTATACCCTTCGAAATTTGGTGTCTAATTCAAATTTGGCCATAAATTAATTACTATTTCTAGCGATTTTGGGTCGCCGGAAATAAGTTTGCCACATGTAGTATTCCCGCTTAATTATGGTCATCGTTATATATATTTGTTGTGGCGAGAATTGTCGTCGTAATATACTTCACAAATTATGTTTCGTCAGTATGACTTATTACAACGACTTTAGATTGCCTTAATAAATCCTCTTAAATCCCCAATCTTTCTACCTGCAATTATTTCCTCGGCCACTTTCCTCATTTTCACTCCCCCTCTCTCTCTCTCTTGCGCACGCAGGATTTTGACAGACTCCATCGTCTTCTTGCCGATGCCGCAGCTCCTCTCGCCGACGGCCGAAGTCTTCTACCTCGCCAACTACAGAGCCGCTGCTTCTCTGTCACTTTTCCGCTCTTCTCTTTCTTTCTCCTTCTCTCTACGAGTCTTCTCTTCTTATCTCTCACACATTTTTCAGCAGGTTTTCAATTTCTCTTTCTCTCCGATCGTTTGATGAAAACATTTTGTATGAGCTTCGTTGATGAACATTTCGATGTGACACTATTTTTTGGTATGAGCTTTAGGTTGTTCCCTCGCTTTCTTTCCTTTCTTATGTTTTTTCCCCCATCTCTCTGGTTCTGCACGGACCATATAGGTTTTTCGATCATTTTAATGCGCTGTGCCGTCTTCTCACCGATCCTCTTCTCGCCAGCCACCTGTTCTGGCATTCTAGCCGATCGACTGGTGAGTTCGTCTTTTCCAATTTTTAGGCTCTATCGATCTCTCTCTGTAAGTCTCCCTTCTCTGTGCTCTTTCTCCATCGGTTTTCTTAATGGCCTTGTCTGAAATTTGTCTGATTCACTTTAATCAATTAAGAAGGTGTGCGATAGTGGTGGTCAATAAATCTGATAAATAGCAATATAGATTTGATGAGGTGAGTGACTGAGATTAGAGGAGGTATGTGTATGGATTTTCATAATTTGGTGGTCTATTTTCCTAACCGATCTAGTTTGTATTTAGTTTTTGGTTGTAGTTATTTGAAAGGAATTTGTAATCAATTTCTACGATGTAGATATGAATTTTTTAATTCAACCTAATTGATATTCTTTTTTAATTTTCAGGAGTTGTCTGGGTAATAGTCTAGGAGACTAGCGGGTCTTTATGGTTGTTTAGAAACTGAAATACGCGCGCGCGCGCGCGAGAGTCAGCGAATGTGACGCGTTTTAAAGTTCATATCTGATATTTGCTTTTCAATTTTCTTTGCCTTAATATGGTGCCAGCGTTAAGGAATTTAGATCGACATTTGACATTGCATATGAAATTCTTGATTTTGAGTAACTTTGTGTTAAATTTACTGCGTTGATAAATCTTTCCTTTTTCTTTATTAAAACACACTAAAACGAGAGAAGATTTTCTTTTCTGTTTCAATTGATTTAGATTACGCGAATTCTGAATAATTTAGACCGAGCGATTTGTTGTATGGCAAAACTTAGTTTAGCTGTGCTTATATTCGCGATTACGTGACGGTAGCTATAATTTTTGTTGCAGAGGCAACCCTTGTTTCCTGTGATGGATGTGGTTCTATTAGTTGGGTGATTTTTTATTTGTGGAGGTCGTTGATCGGTGTGATTGATGATGTGCATTAGTGATGTAAGGATTTTCTGTGTAGTATTAAAATTCAAGTTTCATATGCTTCTACTGTGTTATAAACTTATCGAATATAGTTTTCCTGTTTGCAGGTGAGATTGACAACTCTGAGATGCCTCCCTACAAATGCAATCCGTTTGATGTGTCTCTATTATAAATATATGCAAAATTGCATGTTTTTAAAAATTTAGTCTAGTGGACATTTTGTTGCCTTAATTTGAACGCTTCTCACATATATATGGGACCATGACTGAGCTAAAAAAAAAGTGAGATTTTCAGATGAATGCATGCGTTTGATCTGCTTCCAATTAAAATATAAATTGAATTTATGTAGAAAGGAGCTAGGTATAAGTAATACTACGTTGTTCAGGTCATGTATTCAAAATTATAATTTTATTCATATAGATTAGTATAATCAGTGCTTTTTAGAAAATAATATTACTAAAAAATATTTCACAAGGATAAAACTAATGCTATATTTTAGGATTAAGCTCCTGGTGCAACATCTATAGCTTGTTTTCCTTATATACCTTAAATGCAAAATAGCATGTGGAAAAGTGTCTTCCTAGCTTATATAAATTTTTGTGTGTTTTTTAGATATTCCGTGTGAGGCAGATATTGTTTTTAAAAAGTTTCCCATGTGATTTGGTTTCTGTAGGTGTTTAGATACCGATATTAAGAAGTGATAAAGGTGTATTATTTATGATATAATTGCTCATTATGCTTAATTTTGCCTCCGCCTCTCTGAGCAAACTCATTTATTTATTTTACTTTGAGATGTTTGGGCTTTCAATCTTTAGGGATGGAAGGATCACAATTCGATTATTAATGAAGTATTTGATGAATAAGCTGAAATTGGATAGCGAATTAGAGGTATTTAATTCCATTACTGCAACTTCTACTAATTTTGGTTAGAAATTCTTTGATGTAATGGTTTCATGAGCTAGCTAGCTTATTGCTACTTCATTTCACAATTCCCAAGAGAATCATAAACCAACAGAATGATAAGATGGATTGTCATGTAATTAATGTTAATTGTTTCATTGACAAAGACTGCATATATGCATGCTGCAGAATCGTCATAGCATATTCAATTCAATGTGCCAAATTGCTCGCCTTAAGAAGCCTCAATCATTTAGTTGGATTTGAGCTAATTACAGTGAAAATTAGCAATTATCAGATGTATATGAAAAATATTAAACAAATTCAATACCTTCTTATCAATATTCCAATATGTATGAGTCTTCTCTACTAATATTATCATTTGAGTTTTTAGTTTTGTTTCAGGTTCTGAAAGTTGACGGATCTCATTCTAATGATTCTCGCCATAGGTAGATAGATCATAGATTATCAAGAAATTAATATATAATTACGTCTATAGCCCTGACAAGCAAGTCATCATCATGATCATGCTATCTACAGAAAAATCTCGAGTGCTTAAAAGAAAATTAGCAAAAATGCGTGGACAAATTGTATTAAAATTAGGCACGCCAAACAGATAATTAATTGAAGATCAGTATATTAACATGATATCCTTCATTCATAAATTTTCATGCATGGTACTTAGCAAATTCATTTAATTTTTAAACATTATCTCACCTTGTTCTTCAATATTATTTGAGATCGTAGGAAAGGAAGTAGTACTGATAAAAATAAATAGATCGAAACATGAAAAAAAACAAAGAGAGAAATAATATTAATTATAGAATCTTTTGGAATGCGTATCCAGAAAATAGTTAAATAGCTCATGTACATGAGATCAATGTCATTTTTTTGATAGCAACGATAGATAATATTTTGGAAGACTCTCCATTATTAATAGGGAAGATCATATTTAG